>JBBPRQ010000019.1:0-139748 GCA_038093095.1 Boletus insuetus | reverse complement strand
CTGATGCCACAACGTTGACCAGCTTCTCAGGCTCGGCAGACTTGGATTCGGCCCCCTCTACTCCATTCGTCTTTCCGGAACCCACAGACACCTTTTGCCGGCCCCAAGCGATTGTGGCGACGAAATGCGTGTGCGCCTCCACGGTCTTCATACACCTGCCTGTTGACAGTTCCCATATCCGTATTGTCTTGTCGTCAGACGCTGAAAGGAGAAGCTTCCCCGAAGGATGGAAGACGAGTGCTCGAACCCAATTGTCATGTCCGGCCTGGCAAAGGGAGCATCAGTCGCGTTTCAGCACAACGCTGAGAGATAGCCTACAAGGTTTTTCAGCATCTGACCACTCTGTGTATCCCAGAGTTTGATTGTCTTGTCTCTCGAACCCGTGGCAACGTATGCTCCAGGCCTCTTCACCCGATCCGTGTTCTGAATGCAACATGAGATACATCCCGCGAGCCACCACATGAACGAACCGGAACGCCTGCAAGCTCGCGAATGGCACTGTACGATGCAATTGGAACAAAAACCACAACTTCGACCTGGTGGTCATGTCCCCGAAGTTCCACCTTTTGTTCGCCTGTAAGAGGGTCCCAAAGTCGAGCAGTCTGCCGCGCATATTCTGTAAGGCACCCAAGGAAACCGAGTTGTGAGACAAACTACCTGATCCTTGGAAGCACTGGCTAACAGTCGCCCATCGTCGGAAGGGACAACGTAACGGACCCAGTCGGTATGACCGAGAATCGTCCGCACGAGATGCCTTGACAAAGTCCATAAGCGTTGCCGCCACCTGCGGGTCCGGACTTACGCTGAAGCAACATCGAAAATCCTAATTGAATGATCCCAACTCGCGCTGACGATGAACTGATCTCCCGGAAGGAATCGTGCAGAAGAAACGGCATGATCGTGACCGGTCAACGTCTTGATGTTCTTCCATTCATTCTGAGAATCCCAAATCTTGATGAACAAATCTGACGAGCATGACACTGGTTGTTGGCAACATCAGAGCGGGTGCCACAGATTGAGTGACCCAGTTCGACTCACCCAACAGATGACCCTTGTGGTCGAATTCGACATCATTCACCCCTTTTTGATGTCCCTTTAGCGTTCTCTCGAATTCCCCGGTTTCCCAGTCCCATATTTTGATAGTGGCATCCTCGCTCGCGGAGGCGAGCAATGAGTACTGTGGATGGAAAGCGATGCGCGTTATGCTCTGCCTGTGTCCGGTTAGAACGTGCGCGGCTGGGGCACGTGGTACCCAATCGGCCTGCATTGCAGCACGCTTTGAGGGTGCAAGGGAGAGTTCTTCCTGAAGAGACGCATTTCGCGTCTCAAGGTCCATGATCTGCACCGGAGAAGGTTCAATGGCAGGCTGGGGACTGAGCGGGTGCACGACACCTTCTTCTGCAAACGGATGACGCTTGTCCATTTCTTCTCTAAAAGGCCGGCGTATTTTGCCTTTGGATCTGGTGTGTATTCTATGCCCGAGTCCTGCTTTAGTGCATTATATGCGCCAAGAAAGTTGTTGGCGTGGAGGTACTCGAGCATGGACTTGTGACTGAATCGATGCGTTGAGCATCTGAATCGGATGATAGATCATGTCTACGACGCACAGTTCTTCTCTCTGACGGTCTGAAAGGAGGGCCATTGTGATTCCAGCGCGTGTGGTTTGACAAACGACGCGTGGATGATCTCTGCAGAGGGTGATCCTGTTTTGTGTTGTTGTTCCTAATACCAGCGCTACAACTTCAATCGTATCGACTTGAACTCCTCCGTCGCCTGCTTCATCGCGACCTCCACCGGCAACCTCTCCAGCGAGCTCGCTCCGACTGGTCTCTGGTCAGCGTTGACCCGTCTTTCAACGTGCACCACTCACAGAATCCGTGCACACCCCGCACTCGCTCAATCACGTATCGCGCGTCCTCGGGCGTCGCAATCGGGCCCCCGTGACAGAGAACGATCACTTCCGCGTTGATTTTCTTCGCCGCTGCAGCGATCTTCCGAACGCGCTCGACACACTCATCCAGTCCCAGCGCAGTCTGCGCACCGATCGTCCCGCGCGTCGTCAGTCCCATGTGCGCGACAATGATGTCCGCCCCAGCCACCGCCATGCGCTCCGCCTCGTCGACGTTGAAAACGTATGGTGTCGTCAAAAGGTCCATCTCATGTGCCAACCGGATCATTTCGACCTCCTTCCCATACTCCATCCCCGTCTCTTCCAGGTTTTGACGAAACGCCCCGTCAATCAGCCCTACGGTCGGAAAGTTCTGCACGCCCGTGAAACCCAATTCTTTGACCTCTCGCAGTAAGCGTGTCATATCGCGAAACGGGTCAGTGCCACAGATCCCAGCTAGCACAGGTGTGTTCTTCACCACTGTCAGCGTCTCTTTGGCCATCTCAAGCATGATTGCATTCGCGTCCCCGTAGGGCATCAGACCCTACGGCCAGTTTCAGTACCACCACCGTATACCAAACTCGTGAGCCTCACTGCTAGGGAACCCCTCCCCGCCATACGGTAGCGCCCTGAATTGTACAGGATGACCAGGTCCACTCCGCCAGCCTCCTGTGTCTTTGCACTGAGTCCGACTCCCGCTCCCCCTCCAACGATTGCCTCGCCTCGGCTGATGGAACGCCTCAGCCGCTCAAGCGTTGTTTGACGTCGAGACATGGTGTTGAGTGATTAGCGGTCTCTGTTCTCAGGCATGCTCCATTTATGTCACCCCGCAGCTCCGCTGACATAAACTCTACTTGTTTACTCCGTTCAAGCCCATGCCCTCTCCTCCAGTTGTAGCGGTTGTCGGTACTTGTGATACTAAATATGAAGCGTTTTGCTACATCAAGCATGTTATCAATACCAGCGGATCGTGCAAAGCCATCCTCATCGATATCGGCATTTACGACCCCCCTGAACACCACCATATCGACATCAGCCGCTCGCACGTGTTGAGGGTGTTGCCAGAGGATGCTCCAAACTTGTCTTCCCGTGACATCGCGCTAGAAACTATGACCCGCGCCCTCACGGCCATCCTTGCCGACCTCTATGCCGAAGGAACCATCGCAGGCGTCATCGGTGCGGGTGGCTCTGGCAATACCAGCGTCTGTGCCACTGCGTTCCGTGATGCCTTTCCCATCGGTTTCCCAAAGCTCTTGGTGTCTACCATGGCGTCAGGATACACCGCTCACTATGTTGGCGAGACAGACATGACGATGATGTACTCCGTCGTGGATATAGCGGGGATGAATGCCCTACTTCACACGATATTAGGCAACGCTGCTGCCGCCATTGCCAGCATGGCGCTCCAATCCCAGCTCAGGCAGGGCCCCAGCACCCAAAGACGGAGTGTCGCTGTGACCATGTTTGGGCTTACTACGCCGTGCGTCCAGGTAGCCACACGGCAGCTCGAAGAACTGGGGTACTCTGTGGTCACCTTCCATGCGACAGGCTCCGGAGGACGGTCGATGGAAAGGCTGATACGCGAGGGGTACTTCGTGGGTGTCTTGGATCTCACGACCACGGAACTTGCAGACGAGCTCGTCGGAGGTGTGCTTACCGCTGGGCCCCACCGTCTCGAGGCAGCAGTGGACAAGTCTATCCCCCAGGTCGTGTCGGTCGGTGCGTTGGACATGGTCAACTTTGGCCCGGCCTCGACCGTTCCTGCCAAGTTTTCTGGTCGACGTTTCGTCCGCCACAATTCGTCCGTCACGCTGATGCGTACGTCGCCCAAAGAATGCAGGACCTTGGGACAGACCATTGCGCACAAGCTTCGATATGCGTTGCCAGACAGGACGCGTGTTCTTCTCCCTCTCCATGGGTTTTCAGGAATTGACAAGGATGGAGGACCGTTTTAGGACGTGGAAGCAGATGGGGCATTGCTGGATGCGTTACGTTCTGCAGGATTAGAGTGTCCCGTCGAGGAGCTGGACACCGATATCAATGACCCGTCCTTTGCCGTTGCTGCCGTCTCGTCTCTTCATAGGTTGATTCAATCTGTAGACCAACACTTCTAGTATGTAGGCCTATCATGAGTACGTTGACCCTACTGCACAAGCGTGCGACCTTGGTCAGATATCCCAAGGCCATCAAATGTGACTATAGTAGAGAAATATTGTGCAAAGTTGTGGAAACGATTACAAAGTAACAAGCAAGTGGATATCCAAGTCCATTGACCATGTCCATGCTGCTTGTGAATCTGAACAGGAGACGATGGGTAACATGTTACACGGAGATGGGAACAGGACATCAGAGATAGGAAAGATGAAACAGATTGGAGCAAGGAAAAGGGCGTCGTGACTAGAATAGGAACGAAATCTAGATCATAATCGTTAGTAATTTCGCACTCGAAACCATCTGGTCAGAGCGATCGTTCTGTTCAAAATGGTACGCCACCCATATTCATGTAATTTTGTCCCCCAGTGGGACCCGGACTCGGGTGTCGCATGACACTCTGATGCATGGCCTGCGTCGGTGGAATGCCAAAGGCAGAGTTCATCATGCTCATTTGCATCTGCATCTGCAGCATGGCGGGAGTCATTGTAGCTGCCATGCCCGGTGACATTGCGCTATACAAAGCGGCTGGATTTCCCATGTTTGCCATTGAATAGATCGTCTGTTGTTGTGGGTTCGGGGACTGGGACTGGGGTGTCGAGGCATCAGATCCACTGCCAGAACCGGTTGGTTGCTGAGCTTGCATCTTTTGCATGGCCTGCAGCTTTTCACAATTCAGCGCTTGCGAGCATATAGCATTCAACGAACATACTTCATAAAATGCGAAATCTTGCAAAAGCGATGTCCTCGCTGGATGAGCATGGAAAATACGGAGCATCTCTTGTCCAGCATCCGGCATGAGCTCTTGAGTATCACGAGAATTGGTGACGGGCTTGCGTTCGGCAGTGTTACTAGGTGTGCTGGTCAGAGATACCCTAAGTAGACATGGAGTAGACAAACTTTAAGCGTATGTGACGCAGGTTTGCATTGGGGATGTCACGAACGAAAATCCATCGGACTTTAAAGACGCCTTTCCACTTGTCCGACGCCCAGACAGTACTACTCCGTGTGTAGTCAACCTAACATGGCGACGTGAGCTTCTATTAGAATTTGAGATATAACCCAACGTACGGGGGTCAGCATTTCCGCCATACCGCAAAAGTGACCGCTGCCACTGAATGTTAGAATGCTGGAAAGAGTCAACGAAAACACCGTAGTCACCTAGCATTGACACTAAAGAAGAGGTAAATCGGTCCTCTTCCAGCGCACTCCTTGAATGCCTTATCAAGACGCTTATTCCCCGGGTCTGTGGAGCTCCAGATTTCATATTTGAGGGATTTGTGCACGTCATCTTCAGTGTATGATTTGATAACAAAGTATCGGGCCTGCAATGAGACTATAGCTCCTGCATGCGGGATTTCTAGAGGAACGTTACCAACAAATTGTGGTCGAATATCGAAATGTTGTGGGTTGTATCCCTTGGTAGCGATCAGAGTCGGGAGATCGACAGGTGAACTGAGGAAGCCAGCAAGAGACTGTAGATTGTTGTCGTTTTGGGATTGTTGCATTTGGCCATGTGTGAAACCTAACCGCGGCGCCTGCATCGCGCTCATCTGGTTAAGATGTTGCAGAGGTACGGGCGGGACACTCGAAATGCTGCCTTTTTGACCTTGGTTATAGCCATAATTCAGGTTAGAATTGGAGGTGCGCTCGGTGAGATGTTTCTCCCTTTGATCCCAAGTGCTGGCACCGGTTGCAGTGCCGTCGCTCGTAGATCCACGCTGTGATCGTCATGTTAATGGCATCCGGCAGAGCTTGAAACACATACCGATTGGCTAGTCGGGGTCTTCCGACCCTCTACGTCGGTGTTCAACTGGAGCTTCCGTGAGGTTCCATTGCCACCTTGGATGGCGTTCTGACGCATACTGCCCGGTGAGAGAGGAGGGGCTTGGGTTGCATTGAAGCGGGGTGGTTGTATTGATCCACCGAACGCTGCGCTGTTCGAATACAGTTGAGTAGCATTGTTAAGTTCCATGGTGGACAATGCCCGGGCAACATCGTCGACACTCGTCGCAGCCTGTCCTGAAAACATAGCACGCCAGTCGGCACCTCCGGGAGTACCCCATGGGGAAGCGCGGCCGACGGGGCTTGTAGGGTATTGGGCTGTCCCCTGATTAGCATACTGCTGCTGGTTCGGAGGAGGGGAGCGAGGTGTGAAGTAGGACTCCTCGTCATACGGGTTGGCGAGTTCCATTTCTCCACTATATTCTTCCTCCTCAGGATCGGGGGAGCTTGGTGTCTGACCCACGGTAGCGGTGTGCCGGGAGCCCGTTTGCTGCAATGTGCCTGCACGCTTGAGGCCAGAAGCCGGCATTTGTCTGTGGGCACTGTGTGTGAGACTTTGATGACGACGGACGCCAGAGGAAGGTGGGGGTGGGGATGGGACATGGGAGGATGCGAAACGAGGGGAGAGGGGAGACGGATTGGCGGTAGAGGATTGATCCACGACTTGCTGGAGGGGAGGTTGCTCGGGGGTGGACATGTTGTGCTGGGAGGACAGTGTGAGCAGGAGATGGGAAGTCTGGTATATTAAGTACAAGGGCTCACCTCGTCTTCGTTGTTAAATCCTCGCATTTCCCGTTCCCAGTCCTCCTCGTCGCCATCGTGACCGGCGATGGCGGATAAGCTATTCACGGTTCGTGGGGTCAAGTTGCCGGTTTGCCTCGAAGTCTGGGCGCGGAGAGCTGCGAGATAGTGTGAATGCAGGACAAGGGGATGAGAACACCGAAGGCAGACCTCTCTTTGAGTTGGTCGGGAGTGAACTCTGCCTGTGGAGGGAGGTCTTCTCGCCGACGGCGCCGACACCACCAACCCAGTCCTCATCGACGGGCTCGTCGTCGTTCCAGAACTGTTGGTCCTGGGACTCTTCTGAGATTGGGGGACGCGCGCCTGCCCTGGCGGTGCGGGAGGCGGCGGATATGGTATGATGGCGACGTACGCCGGTGGATTGGGGAGAGGCGGACACGGGAGGGGGGGAGATGTTGTGGGACATGGGTCTTATGTTGTTCTTCTGAGAGGAGACACAAAGCAAGAGATGTTCGCACCCTTGGCCCCCGCCACACGACAACACAGAACACGCAAGAACATTGATTAGAATTAGGGAACCCAGGTATGAGTAAAAAGGACATGTACGCTAGCGAAAGGTATAATTATCTAGGCACCGGCAAACAAGACGACGGCGATAAATTCGGTGACGACAGCAAGCGGATACCTGAATGCCTCGTTGTTCTGCTTATCGAGCTTATTGGCGGTTGCGGTAAAGAAGGCCTCCTGATACGGTGAACGGACTGTACCCCGGTGACATATCGCATGTGGATCAGCGACCATGCAAGATCCTCTGAAAGGTACTGTCTGTGGATACTGTGAATAGTAATCAATCCCGTACCTAAAAGTGGTTAATACAATGTCGGAACCCAGAGAATAGAATGAAACGACACGGCGAACGACGAGACACGGAGCCGGATGGGGTCCAGTGGGGGTTCGTTCAAACGGTCGCGTTTTCTGGTATGGTGCCTTGCAAGGGCCTAGTCAATAATCAAAAATCGAACGAGAAACCGAGGTTCTGAGGTTCGAATGAGGGGTAATTTTTTAGCTGAATGGGAGGGACAGTTTGCCCGTATCGTGCCCTGCGCTTGGTCGATGCGATGTCGAATCGAGTGGATTGGTGCAGCAGTTGGCGTATCACTTGTTCCGAGACGATCTCACGCGGCAAACTTCAATAGAACGTGTGTACAGTATGTCAACGGGAACCCAGGCATAAGTAAAAAGGACATGCACGCTAGCGAAGGTATTATGGTACTATAGGAAGCGACTAGGATTCGTCAGGCAGGCACCAGACCGGGAGTGGCAAACAAGATGACGGCGATAAATTCGGTGACGACAGCAAGCGGATACCAGAATGCCTCGTTGTACTGCTTTTCGAGCTTATTGGCGGTTGCGGTAAAGAAGGCCTCGCGGACGAGGAGAAGGAGAGAGATGACTAAAAGGATATAGATGTCATACCTGGCACCGATCTGACCGGTGGATCCACGGTATCCGCCATCTACACGAGAGGTTGGTAAGGAGGGGAGAGAGAGGAGCAGAGTGACATACCTGACAACTCGACACGAGCGAGGAATAATGTCTGTAAAAAGACGAGGATGGAACAGACGAGGAAGATGTATATGGCAGCCTTGCGGAGGGTGTTGCCAGTGTTTATGGTGCTGGTGGTAGTTCCCAAGCCGCTCTGAATGGCGCCGGTGATGCCGAGGGCTACGGCAGCGGACAAGGCGATGCGGAACAAGAAGTGGTGGCGGAGGAGACGAGAGATGGGGCCATTTGGGGGGTTTTTTGCGGCGGCGACGCTGGAGAGGATGTGAGTGTGGGGAAAGAGAGGTGGATGTGAGGAAGACGTACCGTGCGGTGATGAGGGAGTAAGCGGAGTAGAGCAGACCGAAGAAGCCAGTGTTGTACAAAATTTCGTAAGCAATGAGCACGTGCAAATTATCCTGGTCGGACTGGACACTGGCCAGCAGCGCACGGATCACGAACGCAGCGACACGAACTGGAAACAATCAGCGCGCGCGATATGGGAGAGAGGAAGGACGGACTTGCGCAAAACAATGTGATGATGATGTAGACATAGATGGGACGTGCGATGGCCCTTGAGAAGTAGTAGATGAAGAAGGGGAAGTAGAGAATGGCGAATACGATGGGGGCAGCGAGGGATTTGATCCCGAACAGGCTGGCGTAGTCGACAGGCATGGGGGGTGGTTGAACGTCAAACTTCCATGTCACCCGGTACTAAGTACATTAAATACTATCGCGTACGTATCTTCGTCAGTACTGCGCCCTCGTCAGTACAACAATGCGCCACCTTCCATATGGGTCGAGAATTCGCCGTGGGTCACAAGGTGTCACACTTGAAGTATTCAGACTCCGACGGTCAGCGCGCGTTGGAATGGCTACGGCAGGTTGAATAAACTTCAGAGTCAGCTTAAACTCAGCTGCGGCACTATTCGGCGGGTGACACGAGAGTGACGATTCAGCCCTTTTGCTATCTCGCTCATTTCTGCTCCGAATTTTCTCGTTCGAGCTCGGAAAGCATTAGAATTGATGACAGATGCTATGAAGCAGTGTGGACCCCGAAAATGATGTCTTTTCAGCAAGTGGCGAATCAAGGCGACTGACGAAGTTACCGTACGGGATAGGGCCATCACGAGCGAGGCAGTGTCATGTCTTCGATCCACAAACTCGAGTTTGCAGTCGCCCTCGGTCGTTGTCTCCCGCTCTTGTCTCGCCCAGTCATCGCAGTTGCCAACTCTGCTGGCCCCGACTCGACTTGTCTTCTCTTTCTCCTCCGCCAGCTCTTCCCCCCGCACGCCCTCCTCTCCGTCCATGTCCACCACCATCTCCAGCACGCGTCCAGCGACATGGCCCGCACCGCAGCTGAAAATGCACAAATACTCGGCGTCCCACACCACGTCGCACATATCCCCTGGGGGGTCCCTCCGTTCCCCCCGGTTCCGACCATCGGTCCGGTAGAACGCATTGCACGCGATGCCCGTTACAATCTCCTCTTCCATGTCATCTCGCGCGCACGTGTATCCCTTCTCGCCCTCGGACATCACGCCGACGACCAGCTTGAGACTGCCATTATGCGCCTCGCATGTGGCTCTACCCTCCTCGCAGCCGGGATGCGCCCATGCCGGAGATGGGGGATGGGTTCTGATACCCCTCTCACCTTGTTTGGTTACCGGGGTCTCAATGCTTTCGTGCTACGGCCACTCCTCCCATTTCCAAAGGTCTCTCTATCTCCTCAATCTCCATTGTTCTCACACTCACATCGTCATAGGACAGGATTTTGGCCACATGCCATGCCAATCATTTGCACTACATCAATGATCCAACAAACGTGCAGCCACACATCACGCCCCGCAACGCCATCCGCCACTGCCTTCGTGACCCACCTTTCTCCCGCCCCGTTACATTGCCTCCCACGGCCCCCGTATCCCTGATCAAAATTAGAAACGCCGTCATGTTGTTGCAAGACATCGCTCCCGATGTCCCCGGCGAAAAAAGCCGATTGCATGCTGCCGTCGCGAAACTCACAGCCAAGACAGAATACGTCGATCGCAAAGGTATGCTGCTCATGCTCAACCCACCCGCACCCTAACACGACTCCACAGTGACGTCTCACCTCACACAACATGTGCTACCCTCTCCGATCGGTACCCTTCTTCTTTCGTCCACCAAGTTGCTCGACATCACTGACCCTGAAGTGCGCTTCGCACTCGTCTTGCGCGTAATCCGTTACGTTTCCTTTCACCCCTGGGGATCTCTTCGCGCAGACGCAGACAGGCGTCAGAGCAGCATACATCGTATCGTCAGCGCTTTGTGGGCCTCAGATCCCCAGACATCTCAGACCAAGAAATTCACAGCTGGTGGCGGTGTGCTTTGGACCCCTGCTATATCCAATCCGAATAAACCACTCAGGCTCGGAAATCAATGTTTGCATACGACACTGGAGCCTGGAGACCATTTCTGCTGGCTGGCCTCGCGAGTACCCCCTTTCTCAAAGAATCCACAACAAGGTGCTGGCTCTCCGACCAAGCTTGTGATCGACCTCACCGAACGACTGAGGGCCACTATGACTATGATCTCCGATCCTCTCCGAGTCCTTTACGACTGTCGCTTCCTGCTTCGCATCGACCCTCTGCAGATGCCGACGTATGTAAAGTCTACCTTGGACGACACCGCATCGATCAAAGTCTTGCCATTCACCCATTACTACTGGCCTAAAGTCGTCCTCCAGCGTGAATCCCATCCTGACCAGGTCTTGGCGGTGCTGAACGAGGATGGCACTGTCGATGCAACAATGCCCCAATCATGGATCTCGATACAGTGGGTCCGCCCGTTGGACGCCACATGAATACAGCATGTAGAATTTACCTCAGTATATAGTAATAATGAGATGGATTTTTTGCAAGCCAAAACCGCACATCGCACATGTAGTAGTGCAGGTCCATCTACCGCACAACACTGGAATCATTCCATGCTTCGTGCCTTATGTAAATCTAGACAAGATCGAGTAAATCCTGCTACCTCTATTCATCGGGATGTATCCAACGCCGATAAGAAAAAGCATGCCGACCGAGCGGCAACTTCAAAAGTCAAACTTGATACTACGGTTCTCCATCTATCACAGCAGCAAAGATACTCGTAAGGCAGATTAGCGATCAAAAACCCTACTCACAGTAATCTCGCCGCCCCGATATGAGCCCCGCTTTTTCTTGTTTTTCTCCTTGCGAAACCCAGCACCACGGGTCACGATGAGGTCATGATGCGCACGCGCACGTTCGCCGTAATCGCTCGACGCACCGCCCTTTGCCAGGTATGAAAGACTTCACCTACGGGGTGATAATTCATTACTCACCCCCGCATTGTAGCCGTTGTCCAGAAGTAGCTCAGGTGCTAGGTTCTCGGCTTTAACACGCTGAAAACGTTCCTTGATCTTTGGAGGTGATTTTCCCCTCCTCTGCGATGGCCCTGCGATCTGTTCCGACCCGGTGGCCACGGCAGTGGTCACAGCAGCTCCACTTTCCGAGGTCTTACGCTTTTTCGTAACGTGTACGTCCTCTTTTTGTTCTGACTCCGAATCCGAACTTGATTCCGAACTGCTTGAACTCTTGTCCTCAGAGGTCGTTGCCCTATTCTGTGGAGCCTTCTCATTCTCGTTCTCGTTCGCTTCATCTTCGTCACTTGATTCTGAGCTACTCGAAGAATCGGAGCTGCTAGAAGACGTCTGAGCATCGGAACTATCTGAAGCGGCGGAACTTTTCGAAGAATTGTCTGAATCAGAACTATCCGACTCCGAACCGTCAGATTCATCCTGTGTCGATTTTTTCTCTGGTATTTGAATGACTTTTTTGGTTGCCTCCCGGGCATTCTCTCCAGCTATAAACTCAATAAGCACCAAGAAAGCCAGGAAGATGAGATGTCGCAACAAACCTGATGACAGCGTCACACTGGTATCACGTTCAGCGGCACTTTTTGTGGGCAATTTCTTGGCTTTAATCCCCTCGTCCGAGTCATCGCTATCGCTTGTATCATTATCCTCGCTTTCGGAACCTAGGATAAGATATGGCAAATGACAGTATTGATTGACGGAACACTTACCCGAGGTGTCGGTATCTTCTGAGCTGAATGAAGTTAGCACCTCGCACGTGCACGACGACCCCACTTGATCACCCACCTCGAGCTGTCCTCTGAACTGGATGAAGAATCTAGTATCGTGTCTCAAACAGACATCGATGCAAACGCGACGCAAGAACGCACCATCTGAAGACTCGGAAGACTCGGACGAGGCTAATGTGGTAACTTAGTCGCGACGTACAGAAATGCTACGCATACATACATTCCGCGTCTTCGCTGGTACTTGTTTGATTGATACATGTCTGTGGGATAGAGTGCAGGATTACTTACGATTTGGTACTTTTCCTCGTCTTCCATTCTTTGATGATGTCCTCGAGCGAGGGTCCTTCCTGTTCTATATCATCGCGGAGGACGACAAATGGTTTGGCTGCCCTTTTGACGGCCTCTGCAGCTTTGCCTTGGGAGTGCTGCTTCAGGAAATGATAAATGAGAGCATACGTCGCTGTGGAACTCGTCAGCCGGGAGCGCGGGTTTGACCGGTCGCAGGCATACCAGCAATGTTCCCTTCCATTGATCGAATACAGAGCAGCGAAGTCTAACGATGCATGCGATGACCGGCGTGTTATTTAGTGGTGAAGGTGATAGGAGCTGAACTCGCTCAAAAAAAAATTGAATGCACGGGATTCCCACATATCTTCATTGCAATGAGTTCCATCAAGGGACCATCTACCAATCAATACGATGGATCGTCCCTCCGCGTTGCCATCGTGCACGCCAGATGGAACAAGGTGGTCATCGAGGCCCTCGTCGCTGGAGCCATCTCAAAGCTGAAGGAATCCGGCGTCAAGGAGTCCAACATCGTGGTGCAGTCCGTCCCCGGTAGCTACGAGCTGCCCCTCGCATGTTCCAAGTGGGTCGTACTCTGTTCTACCACCTACGTACGATGAACGTTTTGGGGTAGAGTCATTGCAGGCTCCCAGATACAAGCAAGATCGTCTGCTACGGATTTGCTTGGCCTCCATCAACCAGCAGGGTCCAACGACCCCTCATTTACGACTACGGACTTGCCCACTGCCCCATTCGATGCAGTCATTGCGATCGGTGTTCTCATCAAGGGTGCAACCATGCACTTTGAGTACATTTGCGACAGTGTCTCACATGCCCTCATGAGAGTTCAGCTGGACACGGGCATTCCGGTGATTTTTGGCGTCTTGACGGCGCTCGACGACGACCAGGCGTTGGAGCGTGCGGGCATTGGTAGAGGGGAGAACGAGGGTCACAATCACGGAGAGGACTGGGGACTGGCGGCGGTAGAAATGGCGACACGCTGCAGGGGATGGTCCGCAGGGTCGTTTTCGTAAACTGGAAGAAATACATAAGCTTAAACTGAACTGGCTCTAAGTTATAACTTGTTGTATACATACATCCATCACATTCGCACCCATACACGCGTGCAACCCAGTCGTCACAACACACGCGATGAAGAAAAAGGTACGTGCAACCGTTTCGCAGACGAAAACGTCTCACTCTACCCCTTCGTCAAGGTGCTCTTGATGGGTGCATCCGGCAGCGGAAAAACCTCCATGCGGTCCATGATTTTGTGAGCAGAACCTACGCGCCATCCCCCTGCACAGGAATCCTGGTTAACTCTGAACTAGTTCCAACAATCCAGCATCTCTAACGTCCCGGCTAGGCGCCACCATTGACGTCGAGCAAAACCATGTTCGGTTTCTCGGAGACCTCATCCTCAACCTATGGGACTGCGGCGGTCAAGACGCGTTCATGGACTCCTATCTTTCCACGCAGCGTTCCACCATATTCTCGCATGCGGGAGTCATGATCTACGTGTTTGACGTGGAAAGTCGCGAGATGGCCAAGGACCTAGAGTACTATCGCGACTGTCTCGACGGTTTATCGCAGTTTAGCAAAGATGCGAGCGTATTCCTGCTAGTTCACAAGATGGATCTTGTTCGCGAAGGCGAACGATCCCCCGTCTTCCAGCGAAAGGCTGCGGAGCTGGACAAGGCAAGCGGTGACTTCCCTGTCAAGGTGCTCGGGACAAGCATATACGACGAGACTTTGTACAAGGCACCCAATATCTTTCTCTTTCCCGAGTCGTGTCTCACGTGCTGTATCATAGGCTTGGTCGAGCATCGTCAACACATTGATACCCAATGCTCGAAACATCAATACACACCTACGGATATTTGCAGAAGCTTGCAGTGCAACGGAGGTCATCCTCTTCGAGCGTGCCACTTTTCTAGTTATCGCTACATCATCGTCCTCCGGTGCATCCGATTCTGTGGTGACCCACTCATTGGATTCAAAGCGTTATGAACGTACCTCAGAGTTGATCAAAGCTTTTAAACAATCATGTTCGCGACTACGTGAAGAGTTTCACTCCCTAGAGATGGAACTTGCAGAATTCACCGCGGTTCTGGATGAAATGACAAAGAATACCTATGTCTTGGTCGTAGTACATGATCCAGTCGTTGGTAAGGCGTTGTTCGAAAGAATATTTCTGTCTGCCAAATCATCTGCACAGAAACCGCAGCGATCAAGATGAACATTCGAATGGCAAGGAAAAAATTCGAAGAGCTTCAAGGGGATACACTGATATCGTAGGATGATAATACCCGTTAACTCCAACATTCCTTCGCCAAGTTGCAAGAAACTGCAAAGGTAAGTGTATCGGTTTGGGTGGAAGCCGAGAGTTAGAACATGAAAGTTTAACAGGCAGCGCTGGTTTGCAAATAAGTTGCGTGGCTCAGTAGGCCTTTCATGCATGATGGTCGCCCAGTAAGAACCCGGTAACGATGTTTCATTGGTATAACTGTGCTCAAACTTTCCACCCTATCTATCTTCCAATACATCTGCATTTGCCTCTTGCCGATGCAGGTCTTTGTGCTCGAGGTGATCTATGCCCGAATACTGGACCAACAATCCCACCGGAGTCATGTCCCTTCCAGTACGGATCCCCGTGTATTCGATGACCGATACACCAGTGTTTAGATACTGACCGGTCTCAACATCCTCGCGATAAGCCAACAGCCCATTTGCTTGCAGAGTGGAAAGGAGGGCCACGATCCATCCTCCGTGAGAAACTATGAGGATGTTATGCGGCGGCTGTTCCATGGGGGGACCCGTCGCGAGCATGGAAATCATGTAGTTGATGATCGATCTCGAATACCAAACCAGAGCCCTCGCAACAAAGTTGGGTGTTCGCTCCAACGATGGTGCCGGCTTGTTTGATGGTCCGACTACCCCCTGCAATTCACCCATATACTATTGCGCCAACAACGCACATGTGAGCGCTCCTGCTTGGACTATGCAGAGGAGGCACTTTGCTTACCCGTTCTCGGATCGATCCGTCTAGTTCCAAGGTAGTATCCGGATGGTAATTGAGAATGCACTCTGCGGTCTGGGAACGGATTGGTCCAGGTTGCAAATCGAAGAGCCTTGGTGCCTTTCTTACCTTGGATGCCCTTTGGAGATCGCTGCTGAATGCCCTTGCAAACGAGATATCCTTTAGCGCTTCAGCGACCAACACGGCTTGCTGCAACCCAGTCTCATTGAGTGGGACATCTAAATGGCCCTGTATCCTGCGCGTTCTGTTCCATTCTGTTTCACCGTGTCGGACGATGAACACGCGGAACTGAGTTGGCATCGATGTAGCCGGGACGAAGGAGGCGTGAAAAGCCCCGCCTAGCGCGCCTGAGAGTCTCTTTCAGAAGTTGTCAATTGTACTCTGTTATCCATCGTGCAACAGGTTGCGACAAAAGATGCAGCAAGGTCGGTGTAATTCCGAACTTCACGGTCATGTAAAGGTACTTTCTACTGAGTCATCGCTACCATTGGCCCATTACGCCGCTAGCGAGTTTATTTCCTGGATAACGTTATTAATCCTTCCGTCTTTGAAGCTAGACTGGGTCGTGCGCATAACATCCTTCAGTTCCATTACTTGTGCGGATGTCAGATTTAGTGCCATGCCTCGATCTTGGGCTTCGTACAGCTGATCGGGGTGCGGTTGATAATTTCACACACACGAGAGCAAAACATGCTCACAATGTTTCCTAGCGCGACAGAAGTTCGATAAGTTACCTCAGAGTCGTCCTTTTCCGATTTGAGTACCTGCAACAAGTCAGTAAAATGGTCCCGCAGACAATGAATTCAACCTTGAAAATAAGAGAGAGACACTGATCACGCGTTGCTGTACTAGCAGGCGTATTCAAGTGAATGCACGAGAAGCTAGGAAGTATTCTCAAGCCGTGTCACTGATTTCTATGAGACAAAGACTGACTTAAATAAGATCGATGCCAGGGCCACGCGTTGTGGTTTAGAGAGGAGACGGTACGGTGCCTGACTCAGTGCCTCAAAAATCTGGTAGAGCTGTTAAGAAGAAGTTGTAAGAAACACGAACTTCTTCACCTGGTGAACCCACTGTCCATCATTTACCGGAGTGCCCTCTTGAAAGTAATTGGTGATGGTGCGCAATAGCAACAACACATTCGTCTCCTGCGGCTTCAACATCGAGCTCTCGTGTGACGCAACAGACGACCAATCTGATGCATTGAACAGACAGTCAAAGAAGTTCTCGCGATTTCTAGGGGCAACTGGTGTGCTTGCGCAGTATACGGCCACCAAACGACCGAGATCCATCACTACCATCAGTACATCAATGTAGATGCTCGAACTCTTCGGGGTGCCAGCACGCACCCGGGAACCTCTGAGCAGCTGGCCAGCGATTCAGGATCGATATGATCGCTTCGATATGCGGTCCACCCGGTGTAATAGAAGTAGGAGACGCCGGGTTTGAAGTAATTTGAGAAAGGAACGTAAATACTTCTTCGATCAAGACCTGTTCCTCGGGGTACATCGCGCATGCTGCAGTTGTCTACAAACAAATAGAGGCAATGGTTACGGTGGCTTTGTAAAGAACATTGAAATTGAAGCTCACAGTTTCATTCCGGAGAGCGTCATCAAATTGATACAGTTTGGCCCGCATGGCTGGTATATTGGATTGTTTGAATGTCACAATTGTTTTCTGTAAAAATGTGGGAATTAGTGCGTCAAATAAACACAATGTACCGCAATACGCACAAAAGGGAGGATCTTTGTTTGCGATGTTTGGGTAGCTGGAGGGGACGACACTTCGTGCAAGGTACCGGAATAGCGAGATGCTCCGGTGAAAGGGTCTACATGTGTAGATGTAGGTACAGTTGACGATGATGGCCCTGTCGAAGGCTGATATCTCGATGCTCCTGTATGAATGATACGGGATGGTTAGTTTGTCAGGCCTGCTCGGGCAGTAATGGTTAACGGTCAACCTGTGAATGGGTCCACGTAGTCGCTATCACTCCCTAAGTTCACCCCCGCGGTATTCTTCTCAATGAACTTCACGACTTCGTCAATATAATTCATGGAGACATCGTTTTGCTGTAAAAAGCGTTGGGCAGCTGCGTAGGGGTTCTCTGAGGCATATGAACAAAGACTCGCTTGGCTTATCACAGGATCAACTTACCAGAGACATTGTAGGGGAGTTTCAACGGGGGTGCACCCTCTTGTACATCTACATCGAATACGTAGTCATATTCTTTCCCGTTATAGAGTTGTTTACGGCCGGAGCCAACGGCATCAACGACTTCGCCAATCTTTTGCCAGCTAGACGAGGTAGCATCCCACTTCCAGCAGTAAAGTTAAGCTCATCGAGGTTGGTTAAATGAACAAGAATCACCTGGTGCGCTTCCACGGTATCCCGGCTTCGGACCATCTTTACTTCACCGGCCTTTTTTCCTGGTTTCGTACTTCAGTACACTGAAATGGGAAACCATCAGACAGATTACCTGGAGCAACCAGCGCTTCAGGGCCCAGTAAATCTGCTTTCTTCACATCGCCGATTTGTTGCGGTGAGAGCGCTTGGTTGGAAATCTGGTCCTCAAACGCTTTCCGGTCAGCTTCACTGGCCCAGTGATCTTCCGACCTGCTGAACACTCGAACAACACCATCGCTGCATCCGCTAACTATATCACTGTTTGGCATGGTAGACACAGACCACACAGAAATGGCAGGATGTATTATGACTTGTGCGCATTCACCGTCTGGGATTACCATGGGTGTCAACGTGTAAAGATTGAAATCACAGAGAAAGTGCACCCATACCGCGCCATACCCGCACTGAGCGGTCCTCTCCAGCAGAGACAAGGTCACCATTTGGCAAGACCGATAGGCTGTATACGAAGGAAGTATGTCCTGATAATGTGTAAATCAGGTCACCATCCATTGTCCACACTCGAACTTCGCTGGAATGTCACACGTTAATTATATGTCCTACAGCAAGAAATATTATACTCAACCTACCTATCGTTGGAGCAGGACGCAAAGCCTAAATCAGGAACTGATGCTAGACCACGGACAGCATCACGGTGGCCCTCGTAGGTTCGTATTGCTTTGTTCTGCATCCAAAGCTTGATGGTCTTGTCAGCAGATGCTAGAGAAGGGTGTCAGAAGGGTCAACTATGAAACATCAGTCCGACGAACCCGTCAAGAAATGTGAGTCCTCCAAAGCAAGTACTGCCCAGACGGACTGTTGGTGTCCCTTGAGATCGTATTGAAGCAAGAAGTCTTTCCAGACCTTGGCGGTCCTGTCTCTCTATATTCCCCAAGTTGCGATTTGTGAGACGGAAGAGCGCTCACCTATCCCATGAGCCGGAAATGATGATACCAGCTGGACCGACATGGAGGGCGCAGACGTTATCTGTGTGTCCGATCAAGGAATATTCGGGGTCTTCTTTGTTGGACGAGTCGAGCATAAAGATATTGATGACCATGTCTTGCCCTCCAACAACAGCGTACCCTGACCAGACGCCAAAACGCGTTTCATCACGCTGTCTCTTCCGGATAGGGATGAAGTGGATTCTGACCTTGCGATGCGTCTGCGGTTGGGGGGAGATACTCTACTGCGTTGATGTATCTGGAACCTGATCGGAGGAGAGAAGCGGGAGAGAAAGACGAAGGTGAACTTCTCAGCCAAGATATCGCTGTTGAATCGCGCGAAGCGGAAAGAACTAGATTGTTCGTTGGTGAAACCACCCCGCGGACCTGTGAGTTTTCATCAAGTATGCACCGTTTTACAATCCCGGGATTTTGTATGATAGTAGATCAGCACGTACATCGGCGGAATGGCTCAATAATGTCGCTGAAAGTTTGTAAGGCATATGATTTTGAGAGAAGATAGTGGGCGATGATGAGCAATGTATCATTATGTAATCTCCCAACATATATGTACAGTTGGCCAGTTTTTAGTTCACTATTCCAGATGGATGAACGTCCGAAACTAGTTGCTTAAGTGAGGAGCACTTTCGAATAGTAGTTATGTAATACATTTGTTCGAATCGTACGTAGGTCATCATGATAAACGGAGAAAATATTCCTAGCAACATTTAGGAACTTAGCGAGCAACGGACTGCGTGTTCGAAATTCGAGTGACTGAATATTGCGAAAGGGAAGGGTGAAGCTAGAAAGGGACCAGGCATGACATTAACTGTGTCGTGTCTGCGCCCTTCACCGTTCACTGGGATGGGAAACCGAAGGAGCAGCCCAGTGTGGATATCTGTCATCCAGGCGCCTTCAGTGTTTCGGAAACGAAAGAGAGGTACGCCTAGAAGGGTGTCATTAAAATACATGCACCCAGAGGCAAGTTAGCAGTCAAAAGAACCATGAAAATGTGCACCATCCCTAACGATCCTACAGCGACAATCAGAGCAGCAGGGAGATACGGAGGTGTGTACTATGCCATGCGCCATTACTTCATCTCCTGCGAGGGCCTTACGATGCAGATGGTCGAGCGTGGGGAATCGATCACGACCAGTTGCCAAAATGTAAGGGGTTGTGATTCGGAATGGGAAAAAATGCGAGCATTGGACTCATCGCTCTAGGGCCGACACTTGTCATATTCTGCGCGAGGCCTCACGTATTCCAAATTGCTTGACAAATGAACAACATATGTTCTTACAATCATGGAGGAAAAGAGCACAGGATTGATACAAAGCAGGAAGGAAATATCAGGTATGAAAGAATGAATCCGTATTCAGTCGCAGAGGTCCACCTCCGCCGCAACGGAGCATTTTAACCTTTTCGTTGTCTTGCTTTGATCACCCTCGGCCTTGCGTTTCAGGTTTTCTTCTGATCGAGGAGCGAATGCGAGTGTAAGCAAGCTCTGCGTCGGTTCTTGGGTTTGCGAGTCGAGTTCTAGTATTTCGCTCGATCTTCTGCTTTTTTCTCCCTGACTTGTGTGGAGCTTCTCCTTGGTGTTGGTGCTAGGAAACTTCAATTCAACAGGATTAGCGCGAATCATGCAAGCAGTGCTTACATATTTCCATGCGCAGGATGGGATTCAACGATCTTAAAGAAGTTCGAGGAGAGCTCGCGTTAATGCATGTTATGAAGAAAGGTACCAACTCCAGTTGTAAGACCCAGAAGACGGTTCTCAACCTGGGATTCCGCGCGAAAGTAGTCGAAGTATGTCTTGCTTCTCTTGGATGAATGCAGGAACACATATTTCGTCTTTTGTAATTCTTTTTGCGCTTTCTTCCCCTTATTTCTCGTCGATTTCTTGCCTTTCCTTGCATCGGCTCTTACGGAACCGATACTCTCGGATATCGCGCTTTCTGTGGTGATAAATCCTACCGGGAGGAAGATCAGACATCTCAGCTACGACGGAAAGGATGTAGTGAACCCTCATCCTCTAGTCTCATAAGTAACTGGCTGACTAGGGCAGCAGCGCAACCTGAAGATAACAGTGAGCAACCAATGCCAATGAAGAAGCTTACGAACCGATTTGTTCTCTGAACTGTAGAGCGGTACTGGGTTTGTGAACTTCGAATACCTTGATCGCACGTCTAAGACAATTCATGATTAATAATACCACCCATAAACATAGGTTTAGATGGACCTGAACAATGCGAGATCCTTAAACCGGCTGATCATATCGGCATGTTTCTTTCCCGCTATGATGTCCCATTCAGGGGACCGCTGGAGGCGACAGTCAAAGCATATAAATTGTAATGGAATACGTTTGTCTTGAGTGCCATGATACCTACGCCTTCTTCAATCAAAGGTCCGGTCAGTATTAGATAACTCACCCCATACACCTGCAGAGATTGGATCATGAGTCAGTACTACGCTGGTGCGAACGACGAACTTCTGACCAGATATGACGCCATTTGTTACAACCGCCCTCACAGAAAATTAAAGAACCGTCGGCCTTTAGCAAAATCTCTAGCAGAGGGTTTTAAGTTTCGCAAAGAATGTCGAATGACCTTTGTGCCGCAGTCACAGTCCACATGACCGTCATCTTCCAGAGCATCGGATATTTTCGCTTTCTGCGCGGTTTTCCCAGAGACACTAGAAAGATTCTGCACTAAAGTAGTCGTAATCCGATCCGCACTACCTAGATTCATGTTAAAATCCGCAGCGCGGGACACATGAATGGATGACTCGCATACCTGCGCTCGGGCAGATTCGATTTCTCTCGCTATTTCGCAACTTTTCCTGGAGAACCAAAGTGTCAATTTGCTGGGTTGAAAGCAATGAAGTAGAAGAATCGTGGATGTCTGACGGAGGCAACGAAGGATCGCGTCGCAAAGGTGATGGCGATTGCATATCGATCTCTTGGGTTGCCGGGATAACCTGCGTATCTTCTATATCCGCAGAAACCATCTATCTGGGTTCAGCGTTGCAAATGTAGGGCTTAGCGGGAGCTTACGAGATGTCCGACATGCGTCGGGGTGGGATCTGGATGACCTCCGTATTCGACTACAGCATTGCCTTTCCCTTGATCCTCATGGACCGGAATGGGCAGTATCTTCCCTTCGTCTCCTCGGACACCAACAGGAACCATGGTGCCGTTGGCATTGCACCTTGCTAAAACAATACCCTCGTCGGAGATATCTTCTCCCATAGCATCTTCATCGTCTGCGTCTGCATCCCATACAACATTTCTGTTCAATGCGTCCTTTTTCTGAAGCTCTGCATCCTCGACTCGAAGCCGAGCTTCTTGAACTGGAGTTAGCTTTGGAGGACAGCGAGTAGTGATACCCGTAAACGTGGCATTGTTATCTTCGGTGGAAGACGGAAGAAAGGATGAAACGGACACGACCTTCACGCTCACGCTAGTGTTGCCGTTAAAGCGCGCCAGCGTCCATATTGAGTTAGAGACATACCCGTGCCAGCCAGTTTCCAGTTTACCGATCCTTGTGCTTTCCGGCATTTCGGCTGCTCGATGCGTTGTGAAGAACCATCTATTTGAGTCGGCATCACCAGCTCGGAAATATGGTGGTTGGTAATCATCGGGAG
This sequence comes from Boletus insuetus, assembly GCA_038093095.1. Classification (NCBI taxonomy): domain Eukaryota; kingdom Fungi; phylum Basidiomycota; class Agaricomycetes; order Boletales; family Boletaceae; genus Boletus; species Boletus insuetus. The sequence continues at coordinate 117,223 of JBBPRQ010000019.1, read as the reverse complement.
TATTGTCGTTGAAGAAAAGTTTGAAGTTTCCGTACCGACATTCTAGAACGGTCACTCCGAGGACGCGGTATACCCACGGAGGACTCACTCGGCAGTGTCTCCATCTGTGAAATAGTGGTAACCAACGTCTTGATCATTAACTGGTACATGGGATGAGTCTGGGCTCGAAAGGATGTTTAATGTGAGATATACTTTGAGGCTGCGCTTTACATCGCCAAGGGTGGGCAGGCTCCCTCGCTTGAGCGCGTCGACAACAGGGTCACCATCCACACGGTGTAGTGACATTTTTGACAGCTGATCTCCTAAAAACATGATGGGCACGACAGTGTCCGTACCCGCTACTTTATGATACTTTAACCCTGTTAGCCTGGAATAAACGAGGGTCAATTTCGCCTACCTGGAAATTGAAGGTGTAAGCCTCCACAATGCTGCGAGATATCGGTAAGCCGGGTAACAATAGATTCAAGACGGTACTACTTGTTGGGGTCTTTGTTGTCCTATTGGGCAACCTCAAGCAATAGCGCATCAAACAATATGAATCACCAACCAAATATATGGCAAAGATGAAGCGACGAAGGTACTGTTTCTCGATAGCCTCGAATATACCCTTTTCCTGAAGAAAACATATGGTTATATGCGTTCAATATTTGTCCCTGATTGGCCTATATGCGTACCAAATAGTCCAAAATCCTGTCACCTTCGTTGGTGAAGCCCCGCTTTAGACTCATGATCGTCACACCGCTGACAGTTGGCCTGGTCTGATTATCGAAAGATGCAGCCGACGAGGTTGATGGAAATTGAGCAGACAAGTGATCTACAAAATTGCTGTAGGCAGCTGGTTTCTTGTGTATGTCGGCACTTACATTCGGAGAAGTTCTCGTAAGGTAACAGACCCCTGAAGAGTATCTTAGTTGGTCAGTAAAGGAGGGATTACTTAACCTACCTCAAGTATGCAATGCATCCCAACCCAGCTTTCAGAAGGGTCTCGACACACTGCAAACTAGTACTGCTGCTCAGTGACTAAAGATATTGTCAGCCATACCAAAAAGGGTGCCTTCGTAGATTTCACCTGGGCTTCGCTATTGTTCGTTGTAGCTTGTGCCTGCATCGCGAGAGTGAAATCTTTGATCGTAAAGTCAAAAGAGTGGATGGTGATGATGGCAAGGACAACGTGACTGTTTCCAGACGCGCTCGCGTTTTAAGCTAACACCCGGTCACGTGGACAAGTGATCGTGGCTCGGAGAGCAGTCTCCACCACGATGACAAGACCATTGAATTATACACAGCATTTCTTAGTTACGCGTTGAATCTTTCATCAAGAGCGAGGAGGGCGACACTCCATCTACAACTTAGAAACTGGAGGCAGCAAGTCACTCCACGGGCCCTCTTGGAGGCTCCATTAAAGGTTTCATTGCCCTGTCCCTACCAACGCAGCGATCCGAGTGTCAAAACCATCATTGCGAATGGGCATCTCTGGATTGTGGAACGGGTTCTTCATGACTGCGTCCGCATATGCCTCGTAAACCTTCTGCAAGACGGAGTCGGCGGTGGTCTCCGATGGCGAAGTCAGCAGCACGAACTTGGTACCTTGTCCAGAAGAAGCTCAATCCTGCTTTCCTGCAGACCAACGAACGACATGCGCACCTGTTGCTGTCAAGAAAATTGTCATTTTGAAGGATTCCCCTTCGATGACTTGCGCCCCGGAACTGGACCCAATGGGAGAAAGCCTGCTGGTAATAGCATGAATACCGTGTAGGGTGCCAGCGAGTACGAGGTATTCATTGGAAGTCAGCTGTGCAAGGCCGTCTACATAATTTCCAACCATCATTTCTGTCTCGACGAGACAATGACTGATACGAACCTGCAAAGTTGCGTTGATAAATAAGGCCACCAGCCTTGTTAACAACCTGCAATATTGGCTGAGGATGTGTGTTGTCCCCCTACTTTACGCTTACCCAAAGCCCGAAGATAGCCATGGCGAGTCAAGAAGGGGCATTTGATGCGAGATTCGATGTGGCAGAGTTTGCTCAGCCGCGTTTGCATCAACGTCTTCACACGACTTTTATACGCTCACTCTGCGGGGCATGAGATTCCGGCCTTTTCACTTTGTTAAACTCAGCGTCTTCGCTCTTCTAGCATGGACCACACAATCGAGTCAGCTCTCACGACTTGGCCAACGGGACTTGACGCAACTGTCTACAGAACAAATACTGGCTTTGGCGAATTCTGTAGACCCAGTCAAGAACATTGACACACGAAATCCAGACTCTCACTTGTCAAGGCTCCTGATCCCGCGGTCTGGTGCGCTTTGCATTTTTGATCGCCAGTGCGTGGTTTTGATCCCCAAGTCGGTAGTTGGAAGCGAAAACAGCACTTTTGTTCGTCAACACATTACCGCTGCTCTGAGAGCTTTGGGTTGGCACGTCGAGGAGGATAGATTCACGGAGTATACGCCATACGGTCAACATTCCTTCACCAACATCGTTGCTACGAAAGATCCATCAGCCTTGCGAAGAATCATTGTTTCTGCTCACTATGATAGCAAATTCTTCCCTACATACCCGGAGAATCAGGTGCCTTCTGCAGAGCTGGTGCATTTTTTATGTCGCTGACGGCGTCTAGTTTGTAGGCGCCACAGATTCAGCGGCTTCGTGTGCGATGATGCTTGACCTCGCCGAGGTCTTGAATCCGCTACTAGATGACCGAGAACAACGGCTCCTGGACGGACAAGAGGACGATGAAGATCTTGCCGAAACTACGCTCCAGCTAGTGTTCTTTGATGGTGAAGAAGCGTTTAAGGAATGGACAGACGCAGATTCGGTTTATGGTGCAAGGTGAATTAGGCTCATGACACCCGCACCATCTTGCACTGCTCAAATACAAATCAATTAGGCATTTGTCGGAGAAGTGGGCAACGACATATGTTGCTCCTCACATGAAACGGCGACTAATCAGTCATTCAATGACGGAGCTGGGTGGAATTGAGCACCTTATTCTCTTAGACCTCCTGGGGGCACCTAGTCCGTCGGTCCGTTCGTATTTTACCGATACTGCGTGGTTGTTCGATTCGCTGGCTTCCGCGGAACGACGGCTGCACGAGTCCGGGGTACTTATTGGTTCGGAAGACGCTGCGACTTTCCAAAGCTTTTTCGTTCCTCGTCGCGGTAACGAATTCAATTATGGATATATAGCCGACGATCACATACCATTCCTCCGAAGAGGTGTGAACGTCCTTCATCTGATTCCGTATCCATTCCCTAGTGTTTGGCATACCTTGCGGGTAAGTTATGAACTGCATGAAAGTCATATGTTGCAATTCTAATTCTGCAGGATGATGCAACCGCTCTTGATATATCGACTATGAGACGTTGGAACCTCGTTTTGAGGGTATTTATGACAGAATATTTAGGCCTGCACCCGAAACTTGACTCGATACAAACGAGGCACGAGCACATAAAACGTTCTGAATGTGAACTTGTGGGTATCATGTCACAGTATAATGGTCCTGAGTTCACCCGTGCTCGCTTAGTAGGCTCATCCACAATCTCTGGAGCACAATGGGCCAACGAGACTAATTCACGTAGACTAGTATATACATGGAGGTAACATAGGGTTGAGGTAAGCCAGTATTCATGAGGAATCAAACGTTCAACATGAAGAAGAACAAGTTAACTTACTTTCCCCTTGGGCACTGTCATGTGGCCATCATTAGAGCCTTGTAGTGTTTCATCAACTCAGAGGCATCCGTGGCCAGCTATCATAATCATTGTGAATTAGGGACAAACTGCGATTGTGGAAACATGCCTGCTGTTTCTCTCGACCCTCGTCAAGACGTCTTCTCACTGCGTTCATTAACTCCTTGCGCGACTTTAGCATCCGGGCTGATTGAACCTGGGCTGATCAATGGGGAGGATCGTATCGTATATGCGGTTGTTATTTATTTATATGTTGAAACAAGAGCACTCACTTGCTCCCTCTCCTTCTCGGATTACCCTCATGCGCCAAGGAGCAAGCTCGTTCAGGAGGGAAGAATAGGTTGAAAGCAGGTTATCGAACTTTTCCTGCGCTGTTCTGTCAAAAACACCCACCATGGTGACACTAAGTAATGACCTTGTTCATGTCTGGGTGCCCCTTTATAATCTGAAACCCAGCATGTTTGCGAAGGTGTGACTCCTCGAGCTGGCCCAGTAAGCCAAGCATTTTATCACTTTAACGTTTCAACCTCCTCCCTTCATGCAGTCACATACGACAACTTACGCGTGCGCATTTGTTTCCCTTGCGGTGCTTTCTAGTTCCTCTCGCACTGTGGTGAAAGCGAAGGCGACCTTGACTTGGCACGTTTGCTCCGACTTCAACTTGTCTTCTACAGTGGCTCAATCTCCGTGTCATGTGTTTCGGTTAAAATCGCACCTCTTTCTGCTCTGTGCGTGTGTACCATGCGAGTTCAGAAAGTAACTCGAGAAGAGAGTCCGGGAGATCTACCGGAGTGAGGTCAGGTCATGGTTTCCTATCAAGTTTTGTGCGCTGAGTTAGTGATTGAGAGCCGGATACGCGACAGCCAAACTGGGCTTACTTCTGCAGTCTATTTACCATTGTACGAAGAAAATACTCAGCTCGCGTCCATTATGATGGAATGGGCTGAACTTTACCGTAGGTCATGGTTCGGAGATGTAATGTAATGAATTGAGGTGCTTGCGATCGGAAGTCAAAAATAGCCTAGAGTCTACTATGTACATATACTAGTTCACTTTTGGCAAAGGTGGTAAACTCCGGAGTCTCTCCAAGCATTCCAATACCAAGCCAAGCCCAAGCAACCCAAAACTCTCCAACCCAAAGTTGTCCCCGGGGGACAAGCAGGCCGCCTTGTCAAGGCTGAACAACCAAACGTCCCACGCAACAGCTAATCTTTCCTTCAGCGCGTTCTCCGGGATTCCCTCCAGCCTTCCAACCAGCTGTCCCTTAGTCTCCTGAACAAGGAATCCCACATTCTCCCTCATCGCATACAGCCTGCTACTTCGGTATCGCCTCTGCGTGCATTTACCCAAGATAGTCCCAATCACAAGCTCTTCCTCGCGCAGCCGAGAGCCAGCGACTTGGGACAGAGAGTAAGTGCTCGCCATATATGTCAGCTCTTCGCGGTATGTCATATACAAGGAATCTATCCACGTCATACGTGTTTGATCCCGAGGTAACGTCGAGAGGTGACGACGGACGTGCGGCCAAAGGACTTTCGAGATCGGCTGTTCCTCTGCATTACCCTGATGCGGGGGAGGGGTGTTTGACATGTCTTCCAGGGCAATGCTACGAAAGAGGTGACCAAGAGCGCGATCGGACTTGTAGTAATCCGAAGTTTGAGGGGAATCGTTTTCCGCCATGTCCCAGTCAGGTTTGAACTTTATGAGAGATCTTGGCATGTCCCTAATATCGACTTTGTTTCCGTTCTTCGGGTAATCTACGGCCCAGCTGTGCATCTCTGCCAACTTGAGGCAATCCGGATCTAGTGTTCCGAGCTGGCAGTAGCGCATTGTCAGCTCAGCGGGAAAAAGCAGAACGATACATTCTTACTTTGGATTGGTCTGTTTGTCGCGGCAAAATAAGACAACGTTCATCGCATCTTAGGGAGTTGACTCACCTGCAATCGTAATGTGCTTCTTGGAGACCAGTCCCTACAATTCTGTATGATCACCCGAGCCACTTCGAGAAGAAAAGTGAGATCTCATACCACGACATCTGAGTTGATGTAATCGACAATGAAGTCGCAGACATCATCAATCGTGCTGGATCTATCCAGTTTGAATGGCGGTACTTGCGCGTATGAAGCAGGATCATGGTGTTCGGGCACCAGGAGATCTCCGTATTGGATGACTTCATACAGATCACTAAAATTTGGGATTATCCTGTTGTCTGCGATGGAGAAGAGAATTTCATACCCGTCGAGATCTCCTCCTCCCAAACCATTCGGTAAAGACCAACTTCCTTTGTTAAGATGTTTATACGAAGCATAGATGGTTGAAGCTGATTACGCTTACCAGTAGTTGGGAATACGACGACATTCCTGAGCTGACCGAACAAACATAAAAGATCTTCAGGGGGTGGTCCAATGGCATATACTCGCTGTACTGATATTTGTTTGTCAGCAGTCTGGACCGTGCAAATGGACGAGATATGGATATCTCACCATCCCCAGGGTGAATGACAGGGCTTCGAGATATGAGACACATCCCTTGGAGATAACAAGGCTTCTCATCCTCGGGACGTTGCACACAGACTTCAAACTAATGAAATTGTTGTTTTCAGTGATTAGATTGAACACATACCAAAGATCTTCCCTTGGGGTAGGCAATACAAGTTCTTCAAACCCTTCCTCGCATACGCCGGGCCCTCGTCCGCCACGCCAACAAGCATGTAACTATTCGGGATCGGGATACGTGCCTCATGCTTCACTCCGCGTAGTACGTGATTGATTGCGCATGAACGGAGTCGTGCGAAAAATGGTGTGTCTAATGACTGTTGCAAAGGATTTGGCTTCAGCTCTAGTCCTAACATGTTGAGTCTTCTGAGAATCTCGGCAAGCCGGTAATTGTAACATAACTGGTGTGATTCGAGCAGTTTCGCATAGAGATCTGCAGAATCATGGGCCATTCGTGTGTTGGCAACAGCACTTTCTTGAAGCTTCATGAAAGCATCCCTCGGGGCACCACGGTCTTCAAGTACCATCACCAACGGTCTATTAAAAGGGACTGAAAAGACCCGCATTATTATAAATGCAAAGACTCGATACGAACCTGTTCAAGTGAGGGATATTAGGCTTGCCGACGGCGCGGGCGATCTCTATCGTCCCATATTCCTCGCCGGGTACTTCAAATTTATTCATGGAAGGCCGGATACACATGTGGATTCCCTCTAATCTGGGATCCACGGAAACAACACCTTTGCATCCCAAGAAACGAATTTGATACTGTACAGCATTCGGATGAGGGTCAATGGGAATGTTAGATGTAAGACTTACGGCGGAGGGTACAATAGAATTAACTAAGAGGGCAGGATTGTCCTCGCATAAGGCCATATGGATTAGCTGAGCCAGCCCCGGTGATATCGTTCCAACACCATCAGTGAAGTTGATGCCATTCTCTTCTATGTCGGGTATCTCGGACCACTGGTCCCTCCCTATGCGGACGGACGGGTCTGTTGCGGAGAAAGCTTGCTAAGAAATATTCAGTGAGTGGCAATTGTGATAGGGGTTTGACCCACCGCCATCCGTGCCCCATACTTGGACGGACTGGTGATAACCCCACTGAAGTCTCCAAGGGATTTACGGATGCTCTGAGCAGTCACCTTCCCCTGGAAGGGGTGGTCGAACGCGCTGATATACCAAACAGCATGTTCCCTGAGGGCCGATGACGAATACCCCAAGAATTCAAAATGCCTTCCAGCGAGATCAAATCCCCCTTTCAGCAGCGTACCCACGCGCTCCTGCAGGTAAGATGCGCCATCAACGTCTCGATCCCACCTGTATTGAAGACGATCTTCGTCACGAAAATCGACACGAAGGAAATGATCTTCATAGCCTTCATATTCACGTATGACTCTGTTGGATTGAGTCACGGTCGGCCCTTCCAGGAGTAGCCGCGTTGGTGTGAACGTGACGTGGTGACAGAAACAGCGGCCTCTGGGTGGAGAGGTTCGTGGATGTGAACATCTTTTCTTCAGGACATTCTCGAAACATTCAAACAAACGCTGCGCCAGGGGGCGATGGGCAGCCATTTCCACAAACCGCCGCATAGTGTCACCTGCAATATCACCGGAGCAACGAATCAGCTCTTCAATCCGCGGCCGAAGCTCCATTAGTTCCACCGTGTTTGCAGCACCATTGTGTAGAAGCGCTTCGACCTGAAATGCAACCCGCCAGTTCTTCTGCAGAAGGGGGGACCGTAACCACATCGCAACTTCGTTGAGTTTCCTGCTACAGAAAAAGGTTTGGCGACCATTAGCTTCTATAGTCACCCCTTGGATTGGTGGGCGTAGAGACGCGGTGCGACAGTAGTTATTGAACGTCTCTAGGACATCTGTTTTGCCGCCAGTGTCGTACAACACGATGCGCAGATGATGTGCATAAGGTGCAACGACTCCATGACCTGCATTCAGAGATCCAACGCGATGACGATATTTGTCTTCTTTCCGATCACCCGTAAGAGTGCGGAATATTTCTTCCTTTTGAAACACGGGAGGCGTGAACAAGTCAAAACAGACATCTATCCATCACTTGTGAGGAACAGCTTCAAGTTAATTACGATACGATCACTTACAAGGGTTTCCAAAATCGTGTCCCATTGCCATTTTGTTGATACTCGCAAATCGAACAATAACGTTGTAGAATGTTTGCTCTTGTGTTTCATCGCCAATCTAGTATTGTCAAGGGCGAATCGCTTATCGTTTGGCCATAGTTTCTTACCCGCACTCGAAGGCATTTATGTTCGTACTCAAAGAAAAGCCACCCCATGCTCTTCTGGAGGAGGTCCTCATCCCATTCAATCGAGAATGATCGAGGGTCTTGTGGGCGTGCACCTCTCGGATGATAGAATGTACCTGATAGTAGGATTGGAAAGTGAGTTCATCTCTATTCACTCTACTGAACTGTTTGATAATACGGACCAATCTGGACACGCGCGACGAGAAATGGGTCGCGAAGGGCATTGATTCTTCGTTCACGATCTCTCGCGGTATCCGGATCAATGAAAGGGGCCTTCTCAAGCTCAAGGAGTAGAGATAGGTTTCGGACCGTGCCTGTGTTAGGATAGAACTTGAGCTTTTTGCCCTTCACCTCTACGCTGATTTGACCCGTCTCATTGAAGCGCCTGAACTTTCTCCCCAGCGGGTACGTCAACGTCAATACTCCAGAGCCATCATTCTGTACTCCTCCCGCTTGGCTCTTGTTCAGCCTTACCTTGAAGTTAGGTAGGCGTTCTTCTGTATTGGTGACAAATAGCCCAGGGCAGACATGGAGAACCTGACGAGCGATCGCTGTGGTTAGCTCCCATTCATCGGCTTTGAACTCGATGTTTCTGATGTTGAATTCCATAACTTCAGCGGTGGGGGTGAAGTGAGATAGGCAGATGAGTTTCAATCGTGCTGGGAATTCCAGCGTGGATGTATTTCCTGTTCGGGGGGACGCACGACACGCAAGCAGCACCTATGATGGAAAAGCACTGACACACTGGTGTAGAATGTTAACTCGAACTATGGATACCGAACTATAGATAGTACAAGAATCTCAAGGATTCGACAATACTGGTCTTGAGCATTACAGCAAGAATGTAAACTCCACATTCATGCCAAGTCGTGCAGTTGAAAAGGTTGACGCCGTCACATCACTTGTAGGGTATGCCTGTACAAAAAAAGCTTAAGGATTGTGTCTGGCTAATATGTGTGCATACGAACCGTTCTGAAGCTGTGTAATCGATTAGCGAAGGACTACTACCCAAACCAAGACAACTCACTCGTTGAAATTCATCATATGCGGTACTCCTGATATTCTCATGAGCGTTCCGTATGACACCCATCATCCAGTCCGCAGCTTGGCGCTCGTTCAATCCAAGAGCAAACCGATCCTTCAGCCGCTTGATGGTAACCTCCCCTTTGAAAGAGGGAAGACCAGTCCCCAACATAAGCTGCACTGTGCTGACTAGTTGATCTGCATGGGGTCGTAGAGCAAGGAAAGCCTTGACGGTCAGTTGCTGGAAGAGCTCGTATCCTTGGGAATGTCGGCCGCCCATCAGGATAACCATTTCGTGATTGAGTTTGAAGGAGCTGGGCTCAAATTTGACACCCTGTGGCACGAGGGTGAGCCAAAAATGACTGTGTATTTGAGAGCACTTACTCCGGGTCGTAAAAATCGCGAACCGACCATGTCAGCACCTGTGACATAATATCAGAGGAGAAACTTATCTATGTCGAACAGGAAGCCAAAATCTCCACGCAATTATGGTAAGTGGCATGCACTGTCATCTCAAGTGAAACCAACCTATGTGTACGATGTGTCCCTCTGCATCGATCATGATATTGCCATTGTGTCGGTCCTTGATTTGCAAAATATAACATGCCACAGAGTACGCTGCCATGGACTGGATGAAGTTCAGACGAGCTCTCTGAAAGGCGACAGTTTCCTCTCCTCCATATTTGGAAACGAAGAAATCGAGGAGGTCGTTGACTTTGGCACGACCCATTTCGTCTCGAGAAGTGGCATTTGGTACCACGTCGATCACGCCGCACTGATATGACCCAATAAGCGCATTGAATCGACTGAAGTAATATAAACCTTACCCCAGGAGCGGTAGCCGTAACTCTATATGGATAGAGGTACAAAGTCAGACCAACGCTGGTGAAGATGTTCTTAAACATTGCGATGACCTGGAGTGCAAGGACATCCTGGCGACAGTCATCGCCTACTTTGAAAATAGCTTGCTGCCAAACGTCAAATTCTTCACGTTTCTCGACCGCAGAAGCATCCAATAAGGCCTCTGGATCTGTTTCTATTACAATGCGCTCCTTCCTCACTTTGAAGGTAGCCATAAAAGGAGCCTGGAGGATGGTCAATTTAGTCTCCCTGATCCTTTCGGAGCGAAAACTAAAATTAACCTTTGCATGACTTTGCAACGGGCGACCAGAAAGGTTGTCGATGTCGACAACTTTCCCGTCTGGGTTACTAGGAAGATAAACGCCAACATCAACACGAATTTTGGCCATCTCTTCGTCAATCTTTGCCTTGAAAAGAGTCGGATTATGTTGAGGGAGAAAACGAAGAAAAAAATGAAAGAAAAAACCTTCTTCTCGGATTTAGGTTTCTTTATATAAGGTCTCAACTTTCCTGATATCGACGTAACTTCATGGAAGAATCTGAATTCTCGATCATAAAATGACCTCGCTTCCCCTGATAGTGACTCAACAACCAGGTCGGTCATCTTGTCAAGGACCGGCTTCATAGGATCTTCCTGGAAGAGTTGAACTTCAGACATCGCTTATGACTACGCCTACTGGACATACTATTTCTGCTGCGTCGTCCTTGTAGCAGTTGGCCCTCATATTCCAGATAATTTGATGACAGAAAAGCTGGGATATCATGGCAGTTTCAAGAATGAATCTGGCAATATAACCTATATCTATGTTTTGTTTCTGTAACTTCCTCAGATAGAAGAAGCTCACCGAGGTCATCGAAACGTAGTGCCTGGACAACTTGCGGTACGAAGAAAAATGTCAAATCGACCGGGTGTTCTTTGAGAACACGGTGGGCATATTGGAGTAAGTAAGGATCGTTGTTGTGTTTTCTCTCGAAAAACGTGACAGCGATTACCGGTGGAACGGGGGCCCAGAGCAGGATGTGCTAGTCAAACATTATCAGTCCAGCGCTGTTGCATAAAAAAAGACAAGACCTTTAGCTCTCTCCGCTGATTCAAACGGGCAGTATCATCGATTAGGTAACGAAGACCTTCGGGGATGTGCATGACGACAGCAGGATTCGCGCGAACAAGCCTCTGAACCTCGGCGTGCACTGCGGGACTTCTGAAGCGCTCCATCATATGAATCGCTATAGCTGGATCTATCTCCCACACGCTGCGTGCTACCACGGGCCAATTGCTCTATCCAGGTATGAATTAGGTATTCGAGCGCGATTGAACTAGATCTCACCTCCGGTATCGTTCGTTCAAGAGTCCCAGGTTGATCGTGACCCTTATTTGCGTCGTTTGTGGGATTGGCCCACACTGTGAGTCGATATATCTCATTCTCAACAAGCAGTCGGAGTGGATGGTTGATATTTTTGAGGCGAGTTGTGTAAACTATTGGAAGTTAGTCTGATACATGAACGATGAAAAAATTGTGCCCACGTGTGTTCTTTGTGATTGACTGAGTTGGGGGCAGACTGGATGACGAAAGGAGAGCTCGGCTCGAGTCGGTTTGAAGATGCCCGATAAATTCCGAAAGGATTCTTATATCGGAAGTCACTTGAACACGATTCGCTCCAAACGACCATCTTAGGAACACACTGAGCAACTAAAAAGCCACTCATATAGAGCCGCTTACTGGGGCCGAACCGAAAACCACGCGTATGCTGTACGGTATAGGCTTTCGCGCATTGCACACTCGGAGAAGACATCTAAATTGGAGCTCTTCAATGTTTCAAAACCAAACAGAAGGAAGGAATAGCGCAGTTCGCGGGCGAGGGGGTGGGTGCTGAAGCAGAGTCAGTGGAGGATCCGATACGTTGTCATGCATAGCTCACTTGAATAGCTTATGGGCATGGGCGGATCGTAAGACTAGCTGTTGCATGAGAAATATAACTGTTGATCGACGATAGCGAGCAGCTTGCAACCGACTGAATAACATTTGCAGGATAAGGGTGTGTGGGAGAAACAGACGTCGGGCATGAGAGGTTGCACGATCGATTTCCTCTTTGTCTGTGGGGCTGTAACCTGTTGGGTGGTAGAACGGATCATCATAGCTGTGGGAGACGTAAGATGTTGTAGGAGATATGATGAGATCAAGTTAAAAGTCCTGACTTCAGGCATTGCGAAAAAACACCTTTCCTGTCCCTCACAGTGGCGAACCAAGCCGCCAAAATCCCACTTATCAGGATAACCTCGGTAGCTGGCTTTTCCGCTATAACCCACGTCCAAACCTCGATGCCGGTAGCTATTGCAGATGGAGTGAACACTTCGAATGGCAGAGTGACGAGATAATGCAGCAGAGTATGCTCGCACTGCTATTCGTCAGCCGCAGGATTCCAGCACAATAATGTCATCACCATACCTTGTCCAACGCTATGAGAGTTGCTGCGCAACGAAACAACAGGCGCTTAAGGTCCTGGACAGTTAAGGTGCTGGTCTTTCCCAAGATAGCGTTCATGGTATCCTTCATTTTTCTCTTCAATGCCAGGATGTCAGTGGGGGTCGCGTTTTGCGGAGGAACTTTATCCAAGACATCTTGAGCTGCATTTCGGCGTGGATGAGCCGGTGCTTCATTTGTACAGAATTACTTGCCTTTTCGACTAGCCAGCCGCAGGCCTGCAGCTTCACCTGCAAAATAACTTTTACTTGCGAGCTGGCTAGTAAGAATTTTTGCACGATCATACTCCCAATTAGATAGGGAACGAAGTGAAGCTGAAATACGTCAGAAACCCGGTTTTTGATCGCGACATCACCCACTTAGTTGTCGATGTGGCGGCCCGAAGGCTTTGGCAAATTTTTCTGCCGTGGATGCGCCGAGTTCAGATGTATCCGAGCCAACGAGAGGTTGTGTTGCAGCAAGGTATTTCTGTCGGCAGAACATTAAACTTTTGTCTTGCACGTTGGAACTCAAGGGAAGAAAAACCTGGAGGGTTGATTGCAGCTCTATCGGGGCACGGCTCAAAGCAAGCTCAAACCAGGTGCTCGCATGTCGTTGCAACTGCTGGAGAATATCGTTTCTAACGCTGTAATCATCTGTCAACTGTAAACGTATGCCTGTGCGTTCAGAGTGGAATTCATATATCGGATTGTACTACAATCGCGATGTGAGTGCAAGGACTTTGATCAGGGAATGACACAAACCTCGTCGAGGTATTCATTCTCACATGCGCGTCTCAGGAGAGTGAGACACTCAAGAATGGCGTAGACGAGTGTTGAGTCGCACATCAACGACGGAAATGAGGTAATTAAACGATTGAGGTATCTTGATGCGACTTCACGAGCACGCGCAATGCGATGGGTACTTGCCATAAGCAAATTACACAGCTCCGATGACAGGTGGTAAGGCAGTGCTTGCTCCGCAGCCTGGGCGTTCAGGTCAGCACTGCAGCCTCTGATTACCTGTTTATCCCATTAGCTTCTACCAAGACCAGATGAAAGAGATGGCATGCATTGTCAGCAACAGCGTCCATGCAAGCATTGAGACCGTTTTGTTTGTTTAGGCTTGGATTGGCGAAATAGGAAACCAGGGATGATGGAAGGCCAGCCGCAGAGCGCATTGTCTCTATGTCGTGCATCGTCAATAAGAAGATGACTTGACCAGTTGTTAACGATCGTAGATCACTCATGCTCGAGGAAATACGGCGCGAGAGATAAGCACGGTGCTTTGCCAAGACCTTCCAGTTGATCAACATCTTAACGTTATGGAATCGGAAAAAAAAACCTACCAAGTGTGCGTACTCATGTCTTACAACCGTGCGGTACTCCAAATCACTTACTGCATCCGAAACGTTCTCGAGGACTAAACATGGCGTCTTTATTGCGATCCTTGCGAGTGCGGGCAATAGCCACGTCATGGCACTCTTTCCTCTTTCCTCTTCCCCAGGAGTAGTAAAACGAAAAAGAACACACAAAAACCACATGTTTCGGAATAAGTTGGTCAGCTCGGAGGTAGCACGGAAGTGAGGTGCGAAGTCTGCGTGATCCAGAAGTGCTTCAATGGGGAGAAGAAGCGAGGCAAGCTGTTCTACCATCTCCTCCGTCTGAACAAATCTTTCTTCGTTAACGAGTGTATCAGCAGACGGGAGACAACAGCCAACCTTCCCATTGTGCCCTGCAGCAGCAGTATTCTGAATCGCTACACCTTTGTCAGAGAAAAGGCTGAGCAACTCCTCCAAGTACGCGTCATAGAGATCAGGTCGTCTGTCAATTTCTCGAGCAAGTCTGGTCTGTGCTGCCAGTACCTAGTCATGCCACTGGATGTGGGTAATGAGCTTCTACTAAATGATTAGACTCACCATGTTGTTAGAGAACCTGGGATCTTCCGGATTTGCTGCGCGATTAATAGACGAAAACGCACGGATGATGTCCACGAAGGCATCCTCGGGAGCAACCAAGGCTAAGTCCACCAAGTTATACGCAATAGCTGCCTCGACTGTGGGTTCCGCCGTACGGAGCCTTTGTAACAACATAGAAATTGTAAGTTTCGTCACCTCTTCCTTGTCAAATTCCAGAGCGAGCCGCGTCACGATAGATATTGTAGTGATGCCAATAAGACGTTTTTCTTCGTCAGAACGACCCCGAAGACCCACATCCTCGCTCTGGAAGGCGAGCTGATCAGTGGAAGACGACAAAGGAAGCGTGTAGAGCGGATTATGAAGCTGCTGCTGCTGCGAAGAAGACTCGAAAATTTCTTGGCTCGTTGCAGCGATGTAGTTCAAGAGAGAATACATGTTTGACATGATAGAATCTTCTCCTGGTGCCAACTTTCCGATGAAATCAGTCAGCAATTTTCCACAATGTGGAACAAGAGCCAAACCTTGACGCACAAACCAAAGCATTTTGCTGCGGCTGTGAGTGGTGGCTGAGAGCGCTTCTCGGTATTGAAGGCGAATTCGAATATTGACAGGGGAGAGGTTACGAAACGACGTAAGTGGTGTACTAGTTCCTTCGCAATTTCTGGGAAGCTCTGGACGAGCACAGTCATTGCTTTCAGAGCTGCCTCCTGGACCAGGTTGTCCATGATTGGGGTTTTGTCGCTCAGAAGTAGACCAAGGCAAACATAAAGGTCAGGGTCAAGTTCTCCTAAGGCAACGGAGCATATAGACGCTAATTTCTAAAGTGTGGTAAGTCCACCAATGAGCATCGTTGGTGGAAATAAAACTTACCAGGCTTTCAGACATTGTCTCCCAAGCATATGTATCAATCGGGGGTTCGATATCCATATCTTGTATTTGCGCCAAAAGGTCTTTGAAGCATTGTAATGATGTTCTTATGGTTGAATTCAAGGTGTCTTTCGTCGCTCCATCTTCCATAGGTAACTTCTTTGCCGCTCTTTTCATCAGACTCAACCAAGCCTTGTTAGCAGCGGCAGCTTCCTTCGCTGGTCCTCGATACTGGACACCCTCCGCCGAGACCGTAGCAAGAGCTTGAGCAAGTATGGTCCATTGTAATTCCATGACACAGCACACAATAAAATATCCACTGAGAGGTCTTCCGAAGTTGATGTAACGTGTGATGAACGTATGACAGAAGAAAAAGGTCTCGGATGAGTCTGGATTTGCCTCTACTTCCTGATGAATATCAAGGAGAGGTCGGTTGATGCATTCAAGAATGGGGTCCTGGACAAGACCAGCAAGAGCATGAGATAGAAGTTGCCATTGAATTACCGTCCAAGGAAAGAGGGTCGAGGTGATGGCACGGTAGAGACCATGTACAGAAGGGGTTAACTGCGTCAGGACCTCAAGCGCTACCGGATCGAAAGGGATAAGCGACTTCAAGTTAGGAACACTTGAGAATACTCACGACTCGCTATCTGGAGTTTCTGTACTACTCGAGTAATGAATCGTAGGATAGCATCGACTGCGTGGTCCACTCGATCCGGATGAGTAGAACAAACTCGTAGGATGGCAGAAGCGGTAGAGTAGACAAGCTGATCCGGGAGTGCCCATTCTGCAAATGGAGGATCAGAATAGAAGAGTGCAATGGCAAACATGCCCACCGTCCCAGGACAGGGATTGGTCGTAATCAATGTGGGGCGCGTCATCCAAGACACCAAAAAGAACCGCGATGAGTGCATCAACTTCGCCTCGAAGATGGTCCTCGGGAAGGTTCACAACCATTTCACCAAATGCAATACTATAGTGTGCCCGCGCTACCGTCTTGTAAGACGATCAGTCACTGGAGGATGGAAACGCAACGGTCATGGAACGTACCATAGGTATCCTGTTGTTCGCGTCTGACTTGTGTTCATCTTGTAGGTGTGATTGAGCTTTATACTGGATGAAGTGTCGGATACTCAAAAAGCCGTCGTCAGTGTCTGGCTCGTGCGTGGCCAGGTCAGACAGAATGCGTTGCCGAACATTGAGTTCCAGACTGAGAATGAAAGGTGGTTAACGCTGAGCAAATGGATGAACCAAAACAAACCAATCCATAACTGCTTCCTTCAAGAGGGAAAAGTACCAGAGTGAGGGAGCTGGAGACGGACCCTTCAAATTTAACTGGACGCTGTCAATGAGCCGAAAGCCAGGATTACCCAATTCCAGGCTAATGAGTGAGCATGTGACTCATGAATTTTCCTTGTTTACGAAATCATAAGGCGCTATAGCCAAGTGGTTACGGCGACAGATTCGAATGGCACGCGATATCTGTTACTCTTTGAGTGCGCAGGTTCGAATCCTGCTGGCGTCGCATTTTTTGGGGGAAGGACCACAAATTGATTCTCAAGTTGAAAAATTCTAGCACCTGAAATGACTATCAAAAGGATTTATCTCCCGAACCACTTTTACTCCAACTTAGCATGGCCTTTGGCAGCGGCATTGCATTCTGGGAGATCTTGAATGTCCATCGCTCTCGTCTTGATAGCCTCCCGACCTGTCTCGACGGTCTCGAACACCCTGCGCTAGTCCTTTCATGTTGTCTTTTCCTCGTCCTCATGCCAATATGCTTCTCAACATTCTCACGAGCTGGGACCTTGAAGGAAGATCACACTCGTACCAGGGTTGCTCTGCAGGCTCTCGTCACCATCCTAGTACCCACCTGTTCACTCTGGCCAAGCCGCTACATCGGACTTGCGAGCGCTCTCCGTTTCCACATCGACATACCCCTTGAAGTGATCATCAAGGACACGATCAACGGCGTTATCGAGTTTCGCGACCCAAGCAACGACTTGGTAGATCTCATAGGCTCGGGCAGAACCGCGAATAGGCATATCATATGCATCAGTATTGGGTGGAAGTGGTGGGTCAAGTATTTCAAGTGGTGGATGCTCGCCAAGGTTCGTATTATCCATCATACACGAGATATCTGAGGTACACAGGAGGCACCGACCGGACAGTCCAACTCAGGTACGTGTATGCGGTAGTTCAAACTTCATCGAGTGTGGATCCACTGCATCTTAGGTCATCTTTCTTTGCTTTCTCCAGGACATGTGCTAGAGCTGCCTGGTTGGCTACACCACAGTATGTCCACCGCCAACTCGACTCCTTTGGATCAATCCCCGCGTCCATTTACTTCAGCTTTGACCTTGTTTCCTCTGCTCTGTCTCGACTGCCTTCCTCATGGCACCGTCCCCTCCTTATATCCGGGTTGCAAGACGACACTGGAATTTACAGCCTTTTCACCGTCTCTTCGAGTATTAAGTACGGCGCAAATTATTTCCGCTATTCCGTTTATGATGTCCGAACGTCCGCATCGCCGCCCACGACCCCTCGTCTCCGTACTCAAACAACTTAGCGCATCACACGGCCCCAACATGGTCATCGAGTCACTTTCGAACGTTTCGGTCGATTACGAGCATGCACTTCGACACGTGTACAAGTCATTATCCGGGGAGCAGAAGATCCGCGAGACGTGGGTGAAGACTCTGGGTATTAAAGCGTGGCGTCAGGAAATGTTCCTAGTGGCCCTTGAGGCTGCACTTGTTCGTCGGGGGTGGATCGAAAGATGGGCTGTTCAAGTTACTACTGAGTAAGAAAACCTTGCTGTTGTTCTTCCCAACGCTCTGTATACTGTCTGCATCGTAATAACCATCTCACCCGTGGCATACTTGATCCTCGTCATGGACTTGACCTTGAGTAACCGTGACGTACCATAGCATGTTAGGACCCGTCGAATAAATAATATTCGTATAATTGTATAATTTAATTCTTGCACCTCCCAGGCCGCAGTCTCGTATAAAGCTCAGGAATTAAACTACATCCTGCAGGTCCGATACTGAGAGCGGCTGCCTCCCATGTGTTCGTCGACGTGGGTTTCCCTGTGTCACAAGTGGCCGAACCCACATCCTCACGTGACCGTATTTTGTCGCCGTTAATAATGCGCGAGGGAGGAAGGTCAGGCAACCAAGCATGTCGGCATCGATATGTTTAACCTGAGTGAAGCGCGTGTTCAGGGTGTGAGTAAAATTGGAGAAATGGCTGACAGCATACCAAAACTGGTTGGACTGCAGATACCTCGTTTCTGGATGGTGCGGGATGATATCTAGGTGTTAAAAGTTGAGCGGTCGAGCCGATCCCACGACGGTATGCCGCTGCCAATGAGACACTGGATGCCATTGAAACACGCGGATGATGGCTGTGTTGGAGTTTTGGTCTGTGTAACGCACTACTGGAAAAGTCCCACTGTATTGATGAGTTTGGAATCAGTGTCCTTTTCAACATGGTCACAAACAGACCAAGATCAGTTTGTTGTCCTCTCCAACACTGCCAAACCGATATGTCCGACCGTCGCATTTTGGTGCATCGAATGCCACAGCGGACACAAAGGATGAGTGTCCTTGGCATCTTGCAACCACACGCTGTTCCCATGGTGAGAATATTGTCAACAGGTCATCTTGGCCACCCGTCTGTGAGACAATTAAGAGATGAGGGGAGAGATCGTGATACGAAGGTAGCACTATACCAGAATGAGCCGACCGTCGGGTGACCATGCGACCGAGGTCAATGCGCCGAAATATGACGCATAACAATCAACAAGTCTGGGAAGGTGTCAAGAGAGAAGGATACAGGAAGTGCGTCACTCACTGTTCAGCAAATGCGTCGATCACTCTTAGACAGCCATCCTCTGATATAGCAGCGACATGCTTGACGTCAGGAGAGAACGCAAAGTCTAGATGCGGAAGGCTCGCTGCGCTCCAACGTTAATGGATGAAGCACGCACCTACAACGGCACGTTTACTCAGCCTCCAATGACTAACGGGATTTTTGGCAACCCCCTTGTCTGCTCTTATGCCCCCGTTCGTGTTGGCTTCGGGGTGCCAGGGCGGCACAGTAACGTACATGGTCGTTAATGGATCCCATTCCACTGCTAGTTGTGACGGACTCTGAGAAGAATGCGAATTAGAATGCAAGACAGATGGGGTTGATAATTGAGTGGGCGGGATTGGGACGTTGAATACCCCATCATCTCGTTCCTTGTCATAAACAATTATCGTGCCATCTGCATGAGAAACGAGGAAGAGGGTAGAAGATGCGGGGACCCAGCGTACTGCAGTACAAGGGGAGGAAGAAATGGATCCCTCGAAAACCGGCTTGAGCGACAAATGGCGCAATCCAGCTGATGATCACACCTGTTTGTTAAGCCGACCATATCGACTCGCTATGGGATCTATAGGAGAGAGCCCTTAGCAAACACCCTCAAGATAATGCCAAGCCACGACACACCAAACCAGACGAGATCGCCAGTATTAAACCCGATGACAACATCGAGTCTCTCAGGCGAAGCAGTAAGGGTGTTCACGTCATGGCAGGTCGGAAAGGCGGAAAAACTGATTTTTGTAAGGGGCTCCTGTTGTTTGATCGTCAGTGGTGAAGTAGGCCAAGTTTACGACGTGTGCATACCTTGGCTTTGGTACCGACTTCATACCACAGAAAGGTCTTACCAGAGTTGTAGAACATGAACGTCACCTCACCCTGTTTGCCAGCAAGAATCTTGTTCAATCCCTCTACGCTTTGCATGCGCGTTATGAAACTAGATGAAGTGGTGCGCATGTTATGCTTGGGCTTAGAAGAGCTGGATTTCTTCTTTCCCGAGACAGATGGGTGCGCAAAGAGCATGTGGTGAGGTTCCTGGGACACTATTGGATCTTGTACAGTAGTCGCTTGGGACGACATTACATCTGGTGATGTGAAGTTGTCATCTGGGTTGTCGCTGGACGACAAACTGCGATTGTCGGGCAGCTGTTTTTCCTTGTCCCTGTCCTTTTCTCTCTCCCGTTCTTTGTCTCTGCGCAAGTCCTTGTTGAGGTTTGCGCCGAGTAACTGCGCCAAACCTGGCGAGCTCGCATGTTTGGGGTGGTAGAAGTGGACAGTGACGGTGGAGAGCCGCGTGGGGAGTAGCTGGGCGATGCTCGATGGTGCTGGAATGACGGATGGTTTGTGCTCTTCTGTGACGGAGTACACGCCTTCCGGGGCCACGAATGCGCTGTCGCTCTCCATGGGTTATTGTTTGCCGTCGTGGTCTGACCGCGAGAACGTCGCTTTAATATGTATCGATGACACTGCTGCCGTGCGATGGACTTTGACGTCTTTATTCCAGGTTGTAGAATGACAGTGTGGACTCGGACAGGAACACCGGGTGGGTATATACATATGATCAGGCGAGGTCCCGGATCTTGCCCATGGGACGGCTAAAGAGAAAGCAGCCGTAAGAAACCTCACCTTGTCAATTCACCATGTTCATCATCAGTCCCTCCCCTTTCCGTCCTCTCACTCGTCTGTCTACACTCGTACGTCCCGTCAGTACATCTGGTTCACCCCCATCTCACAGGAGGCACACGCAGCGTTCTCGACGATGGTACTCAGCCAACACTGTGGAACCGCCTCCAGCAGGTGGCCATCTTACCTCCGTAGCGTCCTCGCAGCTCCTTCGTTCGACTCGGGAAACCGCTCTCCGTACACCGGGTTTGACATGGGCCGACAAGAGCGATCCTGACCCCGTGCGATCGATGGTGGGAGGTCGCGAAACAAGGAAGATGAATGTGTATCAAGCTGTCAGGGATGCGCTCAGGTACGATGGATAGGTTTGACTTTCTGCTGTATTAACGGGCTGGCGTAGTATTGCACTTGCAAAGGACGACACCGCCGTAGTCTTTGGAGAGGATGTTGCGTTTGGGGGTGTATTCCGCTGTACCATGGTACGGTTCGTATCTTTTCCACACCTCGTTCAGCTCTTATGCACCGTCTACAGGGCCTTGCAGAAGAATTTGGTAGGGTTGTTATTACCTCGCTCGTTCATGATGACAGACCGCAGTGCATATATGTATCTGATAGGTCGTGAACGCGTCTTTAACACCCCCCTGACGGAGCAAGGCATCGCTGGCTTCGGTATCGGAATTGCATCCATGGGACACACAGCCATCGCAGAGATACAATTCGCGGACTATATCTTTCCTGCTTTTGACCAGGTACGCTCTAAGCGATACGTATTCATTTTCTGTCGTCAGCGCTTAGCGTCGATCCAGATCGTGAACGAGGCTGCCAAGTATAGGTACCGCGCAGGTGGACAATTTTCGATTGGTGGGTTAACGATTCGTACGCCGACGATGGCCGTCGGGCACGGAGGTCTATATCATTCGCAAAGCCCTGAAGGCTTTTTCGTCGGTGCTTCCGGGCTCAAGGTTATCTTCCATTCCTACTTTTCTGCGACGGCAAACCTGACAAAAGGCCGCATTTTTTATCACAGATTGTCATCCCCAGGTCGCCAATACAGTGCAAGGGGTTGCTGTTGGCATCAGTCCGTGATCCAAATCCTGTTCTCTTTATGGAACCTAAGGTTTTGTATCGTTCTGCAGGTAATTCTGTACGTTCTATGATATCTACTTTATTATACTCACATGGTAGCTGCCAGTCGAACAGGTTCCGATCGATGATTTCGCCCTCCCTCTCTCTCGCGCCGAAATTCTTATCCCGGGGTCCGACCTAACCCTTCTCTCTTGGGGGACTCCAATTTATCACTGCGAAGCTGCCATTAATATTCTGCGTTCTCCACCATCAGCCTTAGAACCTCTCATTCCTGCCTCAATAAGGAGTGCAAAGGTAGAACTCATAGACCTGCGCACCATACTACCTTGGGATGTGGAGACTGTCGTGGAGAGCGTCAGAAAAACTCGGAGGTTGGTTGTAGTTCATGAAGCAGGATACACTGGTGGTGTTGGAGGTGAAGTTGCGGCGGAAGTACAGAAAAGGGCGTTTTTGCGGTTGGAGGCACCTGTCAAGCGAGTCACCGGTTGGGAGTGAGCACTCTTTTTCTCCTTTCGCTTTCAACGCTGAGGTTCATGGTGACAGCGTACCTGCTGCGTTGCAGTTTGAGAAATTCAACATGCCAGATCCAATTAGGATTCTGGACGGTATTATTGAGACTCTCACTTACTGAGCGCCAGGTAGACGCTATCCTTCTCTCGACTGAGTGTTGATACTCCACGAGATGAGAGTGGTAGTCTTTTGTGACAAGCTTGTGGGGGGCATAATAGCATGTGATGTACACTATACACTATATTGGTATAAATGTACAAGTAATGTTGACGGTGTGCTCGTTGAAACGTCAAGGTCCTACATATCTGATGGTTCTTCCTCGAATTCCTCTGTCATACCCTCTTCGACTTCATCCGAGTTCTGTTCCTCATCCATGTCTTCAATTCCGGCGTCCAAGTCTGGTCCAGAGTCCTCGTTCTCTTCGTGGGGTGGTGTCGTGCCTTCGTCCGTACGGCCACTGGATGAGCCTTCTGATTCCTCCTCTGCCTACGCGCAGGGAAAGACGACATTGAACATTATTCAAACGAGATTGGACAAGGTATACACACGTACATCGTTCTTTTCCTCTAGTTGCGTCGTGTGTCTGCCTATCGGAATATACCATACGAAGCCACGGTTTCGGACGTGTAGGTTCTAATTTCAGATACTATGAATAATGGAGTGGACATTGCGACTGGGCACGTACGCAGTCCTCCAGGTCGTTTTCTTCATCAGACAAGTCGTCTGCCTCGCGCTGCAGATCTCTCACGTGGTTTATGCGCCCTTGGTACCTATCGACTTTAGGCAGAGGGGTTGGACCTATGTGGGGTGGTTTGGGGAGAACAAGCGGGACGACGGGGGAACGGGGTATGAGCGTTGGTGAAGCAATCGACATGAGGGCTGAAACAAGATATCGAGTCCCGTTGATCACATCAATGATTATTGGTAGGAGGCCACGGCGCCAAGCTGGGTGCTAGTCCCTAATTCCAGCTGGGTGCAATAAAATTCAGTGACTGAGGATTGGTGGCAAAATTTTAAGAGCACATGCAGGGCCCCGGTGTGTTCAGATACTAAAACAATACCAGAAACTGTATATTACCTTGCTTGCAAGGTCTCTCCGGAGGCACTCGTGCACACCCCTGACTAGATTTTGCTACAGTAGTAAATACGTTGATACAGAGGTAAACAACTCTCCTGCTCCGAGTGCGCGTGCGCTGTCAGCAATTCATTCAAGTAGCGAGATCGGTTCAGCGTCGTCAATCAGTCGTTATCTTAACAAAAATACAAACAAGTGGCAAGTGGTGGGACAGAGTACAGAAGGACATAGTAGTATGGTACAGAAAGAGACAGTGTAACTTTCCACGGCAAGCAAGGTTGGTGCCGACTGTCAGTCGGCCCTTCCCAAGTATATAATGTACTGCATGGCATGTCTCGATGCGTCCACTATCGTATGTCTCATGTGAGGACACACGGCCCAGGGTGACATTAAGATACAGTCAAATACGAGGCATAAAGGTGATGTACTCCGCCAAGACCATGTATAGCTGATAGTTACAAGTGAACCACACGATCAAGTAAAAACGACCAAAGAGCGTCCGAGTGCTTAAAATCGTGGTGCACTATGCTCACCAGCCAGCGTGTCTCCTGTACCTTGTCGAGTAATGCTCTCTGGGAGGTTTCGGGGGGGTAGAAAGACGCCCAATCGGCCCATATCGAGAAGGCTTCGTCCTGCAGCGCCAAAGTATGTTTCACAGGGTGGGTTATACTCGGTTATAGCAGTAAGCTCGCACCTTCCACGTGAGAAATGACTCTCGTTCAATGATCGTCGTCTGCACCACCTCCTTGCCGGGAAACACTCCCCAAGTAACTGCATTCCTCCCATCTTCAGGAATATTAGTCCTACATTGACCCTGAAATGTATCATAATCACAGCCATTAATCCCCCCGAGTGCCACAACCTACCTGAGAATTGGCTGCAAAGAAATGAATCCAACCCTTCCCTTCCATTTCGATTCTTTTCTCGATCTGACAAACGATATTCTCTTCCGCAAAAAATTCAACAAACCCTTTCTGGAAGACATAGCCGCCCTTTGGACCCCAGCCAAAGACATCGTCAGTAGAGTCAACATTATCAATTGCGGGTTGAGAGCAGACAGTCCATAGCCCCTTTCTGGTGAGCTTTTTCAAGTGCTCGAGAATTGTTCCGGATTCGGGAGACAGCGGCGAAGCAGAGAATGGTGTGGAGGATGTATTCGAGTCAAGGTAATCCAAGAAAAGCTTGGTCAAATCTTCCGTGCGGGCCGGATCACCCCAGTGGGGTTGCACCGCGTGGACCTAGGAAAGGTTTGAGTTGAGATGTATAGTAGATCATTGTGGGAATCGTACATTGATTCCCAAACCACCCCATTGATCTTGCATACCAAACGCGGGACTCTTGTAATCACCAAACCGACCGTTCGGGAATTCGTCCCAGGTCGCCGCATTGTTAAGTTCCCCGTATCCAGGAGGCTCCACCTCTAGTGACGGTTTACTTGTCAAAGCGTTTGCAGCAGTTGTGGTTGCGAGGCTTGGAGTAACTACCAAGTCTGAGCTAGGAAGCGAAGGACGAATGGATGGCGAAGGAGAATCCTTATCTCAAGGTTCATAATCAATGAATAACTCTGAGAGAGTAAAAAGGCCCCACAGCAATAAGCTTGTTCTTGACGATTGGACTACCACCCGCCCACCCGAGACTCTCAAGGACAGCCTGAACACTCTTTTCAAGATTGAGGGTGCAGAAATGAATACCGGAAACGAGGCCAGATCCAGTGATCCTTCGTATAATGTCAACGGTGAGACGAACACCGTAGTCCTTGACAAGTTGATCATCATGCTACCATGACCCCTAAATTGACTCCCAGAACAGTCAATCGAACAACCCACCCGGATTGTATATAAATCGACCATGATATTAGACGGAACTTGTACTCCACATAGTTTGATGACTCTGAGGAAGGATTCGTATGTCTGTATGGGCATGACGCCGGATATGATTGGCGTCGTGATGCCTGTATGTTATTAGAAGAGGATCGATAACCGATAAGGATTACAAACCTCTGCTTCGAACTTTTTTGGTCCACTCGATGAAACGGTCCGCGTCATAAAACAACTGCGTGACAATAAATTCTGCCCCAGCATCCACTTTCTGTTTGAGAATGTTGATGCCATCGTCTTCATTATCTGGGTGTCCTTCAGCGTAAGCTATGAAAGTGGACAATTAGCACCATTTCTGCTCTCGTTCCAACACTAATGTATGTTAATTACCAGCGACACCTATGCAAAAGTGAGATGAATACTCCTCCGAGGAACGTATATACTTGACCAGATCCAGCGCAGATGTAAACCGTGAATCAATTGGCGTCCAATGCTCCTGTCCGCGGGGAGGATCTGCGCGAATAGGACAAGGGTTGTATAAGGTAGATCTCTAGGTTAACATCGGAATGACTGACCACCGCGAAGTGCTAAAATGTTCTGTATGCCCCGTGCTTTCGCTTCCTGGGGATTTAGTTAGGTAGGAGAGGGTGCCAGAGTACTGACGCACGCGCAAAGCATCATCGACCATGCCGGGAAGCATGTTTGTGCAGGTCAGATGCAGAATAGTGTCAATGCTGTACTCGGACTGAGTTAATCCGGCCAGATCGAGACTTCTGTCTCTGGTGGAGCTACCGGCACCCCAGGTTACACTGATTGCAATGGGATGAAGTAGAGATAGACGCGATATACGTGAGATTAGATTGTCGAAGCCCTGTCTGCCGTTTAACAAAAAAAGGACAAGCATGGGCATGTAACCGACCTGGTCTGTGCGAGGAGGGAAGAATTCGAATGTATAGAAAGGCTGTGTAGGGGCATGTGCTGCAATCTTGTCCGACAGCTTCATTGTCTTTCGAGTCGTAGGTGTGAGATCATTCCGAGGGACTCACGATCAGTGATGTTGATTATATAATCCTTCTAGTCAGGGACGCTTCCAAACAAGGGTAAACTAACTCCACACGTGTCACATACAGTATCGACTTGGACCGACCCTTGACACAAACACCAACATTCCCCAAGTTCCGCGACACGACAGACCAATACACTCGCAATGGACCCTGTGTCGACACCAGCCACCGCTGACTTCTCCTCGACACCTCCGAAACGCACAAAGATCGTGTTACTTGGCGACCAGAGTGTTGGGAAGACCAGCTTGATCACACGGTCAGCCTCGCAGGTTCCTCAAATGCTTACGCTCATTATGGTATACATACAGATTCATGTACGATACATTCGACAACACATATCAGGCTACCATTGGCATTGATTTCTTGAGCAAAACACTGTACCTCGAGGACCGGACCGTCCGGTTACAACTATGGGACACTGCTGGACAGGTGAACTGAACTTATTCTCGATGCTTGGACTCACGCAGAATGGCTCGCGTATGGCAGGAACGATTCCGTTCGCTAATACCATCCTATATCCGTGATTCCTCTGTAGCAATAGTTGTATACGACATTACCAGTGAGTACCTTACACTCCAACTCAGCTGTCGTCACTTAGCTCCTTGGGTGCAGACCGACAATCTTATCTGTCAACTTCAAAATGGATTGACGACGTACGATCAGAGCGTGGAAACGATGTCATCATCGTCCTAGTCGGAAACAAGGCCGACCTTTCAGAAAAGCGGTTCGTCCCTCGGATACTACCCCGTGCTACGTAACGCATCTCACCTTTCATTCCAGTCAAGTTACGGTTGAAGAAGCAACTCAAAAGGCAACGCAAATGAACATCATGTTTATGGAGACTTCGGCGAAAGCTGGCCATAACGTCAAATCGTTATTCAAGAAAATAGCCATGTCGCTACCTGGCATGGATAACAATGTGCAAGCGGACGCGCAGAACACCAGTATGTAGCCTGCACCCGAACTAGACCCGAATTGAGGGCGTTCCAGAAATCGACGTGACAACTTCTCAAACACCCGCTGTTCCGGAAGCCTCACAGTGCAATTGCTGATGTATCCGACCGACCTCGCCCTGCCTTCCCTTCCTCTTGTCACTTATATACCAGGATTTTTGTTTCGGACATATTAATCGTTTGCTACGATCCATTGACCGGGTCTCCCAAATGCTACTATTTATCCTGGTCTATCTGCTAACCACGGTTCATAGTGTTACCTGCACCTCTTGGGTGGGTGTCTTTGTACTGGGCCCACTGTTCATCCTTGTGGCGTTTATCTTCTGCTTTCAATTCTCCAAGCGCTGTCCCATCCACTTCCGAATCTATGGTGAGCTGCTCAGACGACGGGAGTTTGGCTTCGGGCTGGGACCTGCTCAGATGGATCAGTCAAGTACACGCGTTCTCAGTGCGAGGCTTACCCTCCGGTGGAAAGGATACCTCCACGCTGTCGCTCAATTTCCAAGTATTCATCGACGGTCATGGTTGGTAGACGGTAGTCAGCCTCAAATACCTGTGCATGCAGGCGAGTACGGTCTGATACGCTCGCAGGCAAGATGGTAAAGGGCTGCAATGGCTGCAGTCATGATCAGGAGAGTTCGCAGCCATATTTATCGGTGCCCACCTTGCCATGGGGATCTAATAGGGGTCCTTTACTGGGAGGTTTTTGGGCTGCTTCAAGTCTCCACATGCCCTCTTGGTCTTTCGTCTCCTCCCGTCGTTCATCCGTCGGTGGCTTCGGTAGTGGCGGCGGAGTCGGAGCATTACGCAGTAACTGGATCTCTTGATCCACAGCTTCGAGTTGTGCACGAGCCTGGGCATAGAAGAGCCTAAGAAGTAGCAATGTAGCTTCTCTGAGAATATTCTCAGTTTCAGGATCCTCAGCATCGTCTTCCGATGGGAGAAGCAGAGATGCCACGAGGTCGAAGTCACTCAACGAGCGGTCCTCCGGAACCAAGCGTCGCCGACGTCTCCTGATTACTTCTATACGAGTTCGGAGGTCCTTCTCGGCTTTGTATTGTCTGACTTTGACCTCCCTGCGCTTCGCAGCGTCTCTGATAGAGGACGGTTGTTGACCATACAGGGCACGCTCGGCCTCTGGTATGACATCGTAGGTTTCGAGGCCGGAGGTATAGATGTTGAGATGACGCTAGTAGGAGTAGAATTGGTGACATGCTCGTAATGAGCAAGTTTTCGAACCTACCTGGACTTGCGTCAGGATCCTCATGCGGTCATTCCTGTCGGTCGTTCTGACGCGATTTTGCACCTCTGCGCGAATAAATGGGAGAGATAGATACACAAGATCCGCCGTAGAGATATCGTCGAGTATTTCATTTGAGCTGAACAGTGATAGACTGGCAACTCGGGAAGTCAGCTGAATAAGGTCAGAATGTGTGTCTTGGATGAGTTCCTTGAATGTGATCGTGTCAGCAATATACAAACGTTGGTGAACTTGACGCATGCCTGAGTTTCATCGTTGATGGTAGGTAAATCGGAAGCTCTGGCGGCGTTGTCCAGGGCTCTTGTGTACAGAACAGAAATTGGTAGCGACATGATGTATGCAGTTCGGAGGGTGCCACTGGGATTTCCGCGGTTAGGCCTAGTGAGTATTCGGGGGCCACTGCATCCAAGCCTGTTCCAAATGAACTTGCAAGGAGGCCGGAACAGTCCTGGCTTGCACTCGCAGGACTGTTTCTCGCGCAAACGAAACCTCAAGGAGCTCCTCCAATTTACGGATGACGATTCGGGATACATCGAGGGCAAGGTCTTCATGATATGGCCGCCCCGGAACAGGTTGCACCGTCTTAATCTCGAAGTTGTGGAAGACTCTGCTCTCTACCGCTTCGAGGTGGAGGTCCCTCACAAGGATGGGATCATATTTCGACCACATGAACGCGTCTCTCTTGCTCTCAAAGGGGTGAGGGTTGATCGGCGCAAAGCGTCCAGCGCTCCGCATTACTTTCCGATCGTACTCCGGTTTCCCGACGGTGTCGTCTTGAAGTATCTCAGTGGCGCTAATGTAGGCAGAGTCGTCGATTCATGGGAGGGTAAGTGCATCCACAGCGATATTGGAAACAGTAAACTAATGTCTGTTTTGGAATACATAGGAAACACAGACGAGTGGTACAACCCTGGCATGGCTCGCACTGTCTCGGATGCGATCGCAACCGACGCGTTTAAGATCCAACATGACCTCGTCCCGACGGTAGCTCACCCATGCATACCACTCCCTCCCCAAAGAGACCTCACAAGTCACGATGAAGGTACCAAAGCGGAGCGACCTCTTCCGTCGTCGATTGCAGTCGTAGATGGAACAGCTACTGCTCAGTCCGTGCTGCCGGCTCAACAGCATAGCAAAAGACCCGGTCGCGCCTCAAAGAGACAACGGAAGAAACGAAGATTGCACAAGGACGACTCAACACCCACTAACCAATTAGCAAACGACACAGATAGACTATGTCCAGCCGATGACGTTACGCCTTGCCATGAACAACCTCAAATTCCAATTCACAGTTCCTTGATCGACGTACCTCATAGCCACCCGAAGCACCTTCAGGTTGACGGGCAAACCAGCGGAGCCGGCCAGGAGGGCAGCAGGATCGACATCTCGCGTGAAAGCAACCATGACAATGCGATACCCACCTCTGAAGAAGCCAGCGTCCCTGCCCTCCGGCTGAAGGCGGGCGTTCGTACACAAAGAGTTCGTCATTCGATGGTCATATTGTTGTATATTGATCTCGTATCCTAAACGCTAGGGCGATGTTTTCACTCCCCTCAGTGACCTTCAAAAAGGTGCAATGATTAATGTTATCGGAATCGTGGCGTTTGTGAACTCGGAAAGAAAGACGAGGACAAATGGTTAGTAAATAATGCATTCTACATGACCAGCGTGGGTCATTTCATCTCTTCTAGAATGGTGTCGCTCGTTCACTCTCGTCGATCCATCTATCGTCGATTCACCACGACAGAGTATCAGAGTGAATTGCTTTCAAAAAAAATACCTGGAGTGGTTGCCGCAAGTGCAGAAGGATGACATTGTCATTCTACGTAAGCTTAAGGTCTGACAGCGACCCCGCCATGTGAACAGTTGCACTGATTTAGAACTACCTTACACCATAGGTGGTCGAGTTCAATGGCATGACAGCCACGGGTTATAGTGACAAACTGCGCTGGGCCGTTTACGATCCAGTCGAACACTCTATCCGCCTTCCTAACAAAGGCAGTGCTCCAGAAAAGGAAGCAATTGATGAGGGGATGGGTTATGAGTTCTCTCCATACTGGGAGCCATTCGAAGACAGCGTGGAACTGGAATATTGTCGGCAAATTGGGGAGTGGTGGAAGGCTAAGCTCGAACTTGAAGGTCAGAACGTATCTATAGTGCGGTGCTCAGGAGCTAGCAAACAACACCTGCTGATTTCTGAAGCCTCACCCGATCTCCCTCCCATGGGCTTCTTCAATTGTACCGTCGAGGTGAGCAGATGATATCTTAGTTGAGCCGATTCTCAATAATTTGTTGGAAGGTGCTACAAAAATTTGACAATCCCGGTGGTGCGACCATTGTTTATGTCACAGACTACACAGCAAATGCTTCGGTTCAACCCGTGCAGGCTACTTGGTGTCCCCCTGAGTTGCATGGTCGTGTTTTGCAATGTAGTATGTGGGATGCTGCAAAGAACATCGCAAGGATGATGAATCCTGGCGAATATTGGTACCTGCACAACATTCGGGCAAGGTGGAATCCCAACCAATACATGGAGGGTACAATGCAGCTCGCGGAAAAGGTTACTCAATTGGATCAGACAAAACTCGAAGTGCGGCCGCATCTAACAGCTCTTCTAGCGTCAGTATTTCAAAGCATAATGCTAGAACAAACTGACATCTTTTTCAGGAGAAAGCACGAGTTCGAATCTAGTGTTACCTCGAGATCGGCATCATTACATATTTTCCCGGAAATGCTCTTTCAAGATGTGGAAGGGAGCACCAGCTTCCTCAGTTGCGTTGTCGAGGTAATCCATCCTTTAGTAATTCTGCCTCATGCTCACTCTGTTCCTGGTAGTTGCTGCACAGCGACCTCAGCTCGCGAGACGGACATTTGATATACGTCACCGACTACACATTTAATCCGAACCTATCAGCCACTGTCTCAACAGCTGATTGGGCGCACAATCTTGAACACCGGGTGTTGAAGATAAAGTTAGACGACGTGCAAGCCAAGAATTCATTGGGCCTTATACCTGGTTCCATGCTCATCATCCATAACCTGCGTATCAAACACTTGGATACATCGGGCGGTATGGATGGATGCTTGGGTGGAGAGGATACACTTATCCTTTCCTCGCATGACTTATCAAGCCACCGAGCCCAGACATTGCAGAGGTCAGTATATCCCTGATGTCTTGCGTGGCTCTGCTTATATACGTGTGTACAGGAACAAGGAAAGGTGGAAAAGAGAAAATACGCTAGATGGTCTAACGATATTGACAAATGGGTCACATGAAGAGGCTCACGGGCTACTCAGACAATCGTCAAAATTGTTGGGCAACACTACTTTACAAGAAGTACTTGCGCGGCCTGCTCCGGACGTGTTTAGAGTATTAGCTCGCGCCGTGGATTTTTTCCCCTTCTCTCTTGAGGACGCGTGTGTCTTGCGATGTACTAGATGTGAAACAAGGTGACCTTTGTGTGCTTTTGAGTACCAGCACATGCTCATCCCATCCTTAGCCCTCCGCCTTCCTTCAAACGATGTCCCCGTTGTGATGACATGATGGAAACCCATACCAAGTGGTTTTACTGCTTGTATCTTCAACTTCAGGACGAGAAAGGCGACGAAGTGATTGTATCCCTGTCGGGAAAAGAGGTGCGTGTTCTGTATCGCAAGTGCTAAATTAATGAAAACACCGTTTGCCTATCAGTGCATGTTGTTGCAAGATGTCGATCCAACTGACTTCCGTTGTGATCAAATGGCATTCCACAGGTTCCTCACGAAACTCGACCCCATTTTGGGTAACTTGAGGGATGTTCATGTGGCTTGGTCGAGAAATGAACATAAAGTCATCGAGTCGCCGTTGATGATATTCACCATTGAAAGTTGGAATGTTGGCGATGAGAAAGGATATGGTTTCCTTAATTGCATCTCCACGTAACGGACTAGACTCTGCGCAACGTGATTTGATGTACAGTATAGCACTAGTATGTAAATAAACAGTAGTAAAATAATTGAACAGGTAAAGCAGATTGACAGACATAAGTAAGGTATCATTGGGTCCACGGAACATGATCTACTGGTTATTTCGCCCCCACTTCGCTATGAGCAAATCCCTGGTTCGATCACGTTCAGTTTCAGCAACTTGTAGCTGTGCTCGGAAACACTGTGCCTTGGCCCGCTCCTCAGCTACTTGGGCACGTAAGGCGGATATCTCCTCTTCACTACAGACCTTGTCAGCAATGAAGCGCTGGCGCTGTATCTCGAAGCGTGCTGCCTGCGAAGATACTGTACTCAAACTGCGGTCGTAGGCGGACATGATGGGCTTGAAGAACCCGACTAGTGGATGTGACAGCATATCCTTAGGTTTCGTGGCAATGGGAAGGTCGACTTTGAAGCGTGTCGGAGTTAGCATTGGATATTGCCGAACCTGTTTCACTCACAAGTAGGTTCCCCAGTCATCAAGTCCTTCAATTCCAGTGGTGGTGCTGAGTGGGCAGGGCTTGATGGACCCGACGAGCTTGCCACCTCCATTCCGTTGTCCTTGTCATGAGCACTACGCGACGATATTCCTCCAGATTGGACATCTGGGCGTGGACGCTTTGTGGGTTCTTGCTGGTCACCTGGTCTGGAGCTTGGAGGCGTTTTCCGCTTCTTTGCGAGCGGGCCTGCATCGAGGGTCAGAAATGAAACAAAGGATACTTTGTTCGGGTACCTTTGGCTCTATTGTCCACTTGGAATCGGTCTGCACCCATAGCCAACGCATACGCACGAAAGAACACATCATATGAGGATGTGGTAACTTCTCCCTTGTCCCTGTTGGTTGAATGCTTGCAGTACGTGTCCCTGGCTTCGAGTAGGTATGGTGGGACCCAACACGAACATTCATCCTCAGGATGCAAACTGCAGCAAGGAATTCCGAGAACGAATTGCTTCGTTTTGTCATCCCACAAGATCCTCGGGTACGAGTTCGTGTAGTCCACCATGACGATGTCTGAGTTCGTGGCCCACGGGAAGACATAAAGAATTGCCCGACGGAATTGGACGAACCCTACGAAGCCCTTGCCGACTCCACGTCGATGGAGTAAAACATCCTCGGCATGTTCCTTGATAGGAATATAGGCCCCAGACGACACGATTACCTGGTCCATGACTTTGTCGGGTACAGGTTGACCAATCATATTAAACTCCTCGATTAATCGAAATTCCTCTAGCGCCGATTCCTGATATGGATACATCTGCTTGGTTTGTGGGCCATCTGGGCATATCCGCTCCCAAGCAGCGCAGAATGCAGAGCGGTATGCAGCATCGTGTCCACGCATCGGGACAAAGATATCAAAATTCCTTGGCTCGCCACCTTCGAGTCGCGTCATCATGTCGCATGCCAGTTCAACAGCGAGTTCCGGTAGATGGCAAAAAGCGTACTGGATCGCCTCCTGAAGCAGATGCTGATAACGCTGATAAAGGACATGATCTCTCTTCACTTCGAAGGTTTTGGGACAGATCTCCAGAGTTCCATGATAGTTTATGCCAACTTGGGCCAGACCTATAGGAACAGAGGGCATAAGCTGGCCGCGATAATAGAAGAGTGGGACGTTTCCAGGGGTTTTGAAGAACTCGAATAGAGCATTGGGAATCCTCCACAGACGGAGCGGTTTAAATAAGCCGAAAGTACCACAGAATATAGCCTCTGGAGTGATATCGTTCGGAAGACCGACTATAACGATGGAAACCTCGTCGGCTTTGATAAGTGGCTCCTCACGGAATAGGCCTTGTCCCACATCGTTCTCACGTTTCATTGTAGCCTTTGGTCTAGACATGTGATACATCATCCGACGTCTTGACATAGAGGTGACTTCCATGGCAGCATCTTTCTCGGTCAACGCTGGGAAGGGGAGGGGGTGATGAAAGTAATGTTGGTCGAGCCAAAGTCCATGCTCACCTTTCTTCTCCATCAAGTCAGATGGGGTGAACGGAAATAATTCATCAAGTTTGACGATGATCGACCGCGAACAGGATGAACACGTGGTCTTTTCCCGACTCACTTCGCCTACGTCATGGCCGACCCTGACAGAGATACCAAGTGAAGCGCCTACATTCGAGTACAACTCCTGCCGCATCTTCTCCACCAGCCCGTGGAAAAACTGTGTAGCGGTCATGAAACCTATGCCGTTCTGACCGGCTGCCCAGAGACTGGCACGACTGGTGGATGCTCTAGGTGTTACGAACGTGGCAGCAGAGGTATCCGAGTCCAGGTGGTTGTTGAACAGCGAAAGTGCGATGATTCCCGTAACCCCGTGCCTCCAAACAATATTACAGACGTCCAAATCCGAAGCGTGTGGAGTCTGTTTGAGAGTGTCATGGGCAATTTTGGCAGAGACGACATACTCCGGTAACCACGCCGAATCTGTCCTGAGTCGCGATCCATGTGGGCCAGTGAGAAGACCAGGATACAAAGAGGTGATTTTATCTTTGAGGTTTTGTCGCGCAGTGCGGTCTGCAGAATCGTCCAAGCGAATGTGCGCCCAGTCTGACCATTCGAGTGTCTCCATCTCTTTCAACACCTGGTCGACCTGGTTCTGGACATATTCCCTGACAGCAAGAGACACGTCCATGCGATTGTATCGGCGGTACCACTGGCAGTCCTGCGATTGCGTGCAGAGAAAAACGCGCTCTCGTGAATGTTCACGTGACTAAAATATGGTGTGACGTTGTGACTGTTCTGTGACCGACGCGTTCTGACATCACCACCAACATGTCTCTACCAGTCGTCAAAGTAAATGTCAACTATGACGAGGAGTTGGGTGCGTGTAGTGTCACTAGTCACTACAACCCGCTTACTTGTCGCAGATAAAATACGTAACTTTCTTTCAACATATGTCAACCACGACAAGGACTTGGACCGGGACTTCGCAAATATTGCCCTAGACGACGACGATGAGGAGGATCACGTTGGTTCTCGGACAAAGGGACTCAAATATATGCAGCAGCTAGTATGTTTTTCCTGGTTCAAAGTCTCACCCGCATTTTGATGTCTGGTATTCAAGCAACGAATAGCAAACCGTGAGCAACAGATGCTAACCATTGACCTCGAAGACATCCATCAGGCGAGAATCCGAGCTTTTGACTCATTGGACGACTTGTCTAACGATTACCTTCTCACTGAAGCACGAGAAAACCGTTTCCGAACTTGTGGCCCATATCCAGAACAATACCAGGCGTTATATCCAACTGTTCTGCGAAGCCATCGACAAACTTATTCCAACACCAACCAAGGACATAAGCGAACATGACGAGGTTATCGATGTTATTCTGCACCAACGACGTGAACGGAACGAGCAAACTGAAGGGGTTCAGGAAGGCTTCCCGGACCACCTCTTGCGGCGGTAGTGCGTGTCATCACTGCCGTTGATGTGAATAACATTGATTATCACTCTAGTAATCTTTACTTTCAACCTCTGCGGTCGGACATATCACTGGCAGTCCGTGATGTCAAAGGCGCGCACCTGGGGCGGCTGATTACTGTTCGTGGAATTGTCACTCGTGTCTCAGAAGTGAAACCTCTCCTTCTCGTAAATGCCTACACGTGTGACGTGTGTGGCTCAGAGACGTTTCAACAAATCTCGAGCAAAACATTTTCCCCAATCACTGACTGTCAGAACGAGAACGAGTGCAAAAAGAACGGCGTCCGCGGGTCTTTACACATGCAGACGCGCGCTTGTCGCTTTAGTCCGTTCCAGGAAGTCAAAATCCAGGAAATGGTTTGCTCCTGTTCTCTCTCTCTTTTTTTTTGAACTTTTTCCTCAATCTATTGCAGGCAGACCAAGTTCCAGTCGGTCACATCCCAAGATCAATGACAGTCCATGTGAACGGCAACCTCGTTCGCATGATGAACCCCGGAGACGTGGTTCATCTAGGAGGGATTTTCCTTCCTATACCATACACCGGATACCAGGCCGTTCGAGCAGGGCTCCTCACCGATACATACTTGGAAGTGCAACATATCCATCAGTTGAAGAAGCAGTATAGCGACATGGAAATCACAACCCAGATACAAGCGCAGATCGCTGATATGCAACGCGACCCCGCGTTATATAACAAGCTCGCTCAAAGTATCGCTCCGGAGATTTATGGACACCAAGATGTAAAAAAGGCACTCCTCCTGTTGCTCGTAGGGGGAGTCACGAAAACCATGGGTGATGGAATGAAGATTCGTGGCGACATCAACATTTGTCTCATGGGTGATCCTGGTGTTGCCAAGTCACAATTGCTCAAGTATATATCCAAGGTTGCCCCGCGTGGTGTGTACACCACAGGTAAGGGTTCCTCCGGCGTTGGTCTCACAGCTGCTGTCATGCGAGATCCGGTCACGGACGAAATGGTTCTTGGTAGGTAATTTAGCCCATGAGATACAGTATACATATTAACGTGAATGAGTTCAGAGGGCGGTGCTCTTGTGTTGGCTGACAATGGCATCTGTTGCATTGATGAGTTCGACAAAATGGAAGAAACTGATCGAACTGCCATCCACGAAGTGATGGAACAACAAACAATTTCCATCTCTAAAGCCGGTATCTCAACCACTCTTAATGCTCGAGCATCCATTCTCGCCGCTGCGAATCCACTCTATGGACGCTATAATCCAAAAGTATCTCCTGTTGAAAATATCAACTTGCCTGCGGCGCTCCTGTCACGTTTCGACCTCCTATTCTTGATTCTCGACAAGCCAACACGCGAAGATGATGAGCGGTTGGCTCAGCATGTCACGCACGTGCACATGCACAATACTCACCCCAAACTTGAATACGATGTTATTGATCCTTCCTTGATGAGGTCAGTAATCGTGATATTGTTCAGTAATACACGTTGACACTACCGGCGCATGGTGACAGACATTATATTGCACAAGCACGCCTCAAGCGCCCTGTCGTCCCACCTACGGTCTCGAACTACATTGTAGACTCTTACGTGCGTTTGCGCAAGCTCTCGAAAGAGGAGGCAGCCCAGAAGAAATCACATACCTACACATCAGCACGTACATTGCTTGGTGTGCTTCGCCTTGCGCAAGCACTTGCACGTCTTCGATTCGCCGACATCGTGGAGTATGGTGACGTCGACGAGGCTCTCCGTCTGATGGAGTGCAGCAAAGAGAGTCTCGAAGATGACGATGCCAAAGAGTATGAGCCCGACAGATCGGTTATCAGTCAGATCTTTCGACTCATCAAGAACATGGCTGGGGAAGGCGGCGGCAAACGAAGAAAGAGACAGCGCAAATTTGGCAAAGGGCCTGGAGGTGGACGTGATATGGATGTCGACTCGAGCGAAGACGACAGCAATGGAGAGTTCGCTCTTATTGACGTGCGGTCGAGGGTGCTGGGTGCTGGGTATACTGAGGCGCAACTAAATGATACCATCGCCGAGGTGAGTTGGTTTTCCTTGTTTTATAGTCCGTGATTCACTATTTCCATGCACAGTACGAATCCATAGACGTATGGACACGCGTAGCAAACGGCTCTAAGTTGCGTTTTATCAACGTGTGACAAGGAATTTGATCCCATGTTCCTTTCTTGCTTCTGTGCTATGCTTTCCATTTTACTGTCGCTTCGTAGTTGGGTTGATATATGTGCAGAAATATGTCCATAAATACAAGTTGTCGCACTATCCTGAAGGTTCTTGAGAAGCGTGTTCCCAACTAGATCCACTACCACTCCCGGGACTTGCTGGCCCCTCAAGGCGTTGAGGATCATCTCGATACCTCGGGGTTGACTCTGCAGGGGCAGGGTCATCGTCGTTCAAAAATTCGGAATGAAAATCTAGTCCTGCCTCTTGATGCTCATTAAAGGATCGGCCAGGGTGGAGCATGGTTTGTTCGTCCGCGTCTTCATCGTCATCAGATACTTCTCCAAATGCGTCATATAATTCCTTTGCTCTCGGGCGCGCCGCGCCCCTAGAAACAGAACTCATTGGAAGGTCGTCGCCCACAAGGGATGAATATGCGGCGTGGTGTCTTGCATGTCTCCTCCAATAAAAGATACCAATGCCTACGGCAAAGAGAATTACGGCGCTGATAGCGACAAAGAACCACTTGGAGCCGGAGAGGAGGTTAGACATGTCGGAGAACCAGCCTTCGTCGGGAGTGGGTGTCAAGCTGGGTGTCGGAGAAGTACCCGGGAAGGCTGGACGGTCAGCCTCTCCCTCCGCCGTATCGTGATCGCTTGGGAGGCCCGATGTGGGTTTGGGGTGTGTTTTAGTAGACGAAGAAGTGGGGACTTCAACTGACTCAGATTCCTCCGGAGATGGGAGGATTGCATCGTTGGTAGGCAGGACGTATGTCTTGGCTTGGGCGGGATTGATGGTGGAACCCCAAAACATAAGGCGCCAGCCATGAAATGTCCCGTTGTGCTCTGGATCTGACTGATCTGACACCCTAATGGTCCAGTCGCCGACCGGGTTCTCGCCCCTTTTATTAAAGTGAACGACTGATTTCAGAGGACAAAAGAAACATACCAGTGCTTGACAGTCATGAACCGCCAGCCTTCGAATCCAGAGGTCGCCAAGTCTGATTTGCGTGGTGCAGCCAAGATGCTCTTTATGCCGTTTGGGCTAACGAGTTCCACTTCCACATCACCTCGCTTAGAATGAGAAATCCAGACAGTAATGGTTACGTGTTCGAGCCCTTCGAAGTTATGCTCGACCAGCTTATCGTTTGTGAGAGTGAACGTGCTATTAATTCCACCTGGCGGGATGGGCACACCTCCGGTCATGGCGCCTTCTGGGTCTGACAAGGAACCGTTATTGAGCTGAATCGAGGATGGATGGAACCAGGCTTGGGGCTTAACAAGTTCCCAGTCCTGTGCGGCTGTAACAAATGCATACGCATTAAGCTGACCATAGCCGTATTTGTAACTAAATGGTCTGCCCGAGGCCGTTTTTTCCCAGTCCGGGTCTTCGGGGTTAATCATCTGGGCCGATTGGACGCATAGATATTGGATGTCGCGCCAAGTAAGGTCGGGCCTTGCGGGGCAGTGTCAGACAGGCAAGCGGACGTGAAAAGAGACTGACCGGACTTGAAGTGCGAGGGCAAAAACACCTGCTGCATTTGGCGCGGCAGCGGAAGTGCCACCATGGTTGGATGAACAAGCATTTTCACCCACGTCGGTGGTAACCTAAGAGAGGGTGAGAGAAGGCGAGAGGGAATGAAAAGGTTGTACGAACAATGCTCTTTCCGCCGCCTGAGCTGTATGCAACCACCAAGTTGGCTGCGCAGGGTTCTGAATAATAGGGGTGGAGGCCCTTGTAGTCCACTGCAGAAACCGTGACGGAGTAGATGCTGTTGGTATATCCGTCGAAATTGCACTGGTCGCCAGACAAAGCACCATTACCACTGGCGAATACGAAAATGGACCCTTTCCCGCGTCTACCATTCTGTACGCCGTTGAGGAAGGCCTTGTGAATGATGTAGCTTGGACCTTCCATGGACTTGCCGTCGTCTGGAGGCCCCCAACTGCAGGAATAAATGTCGACATCATGGAATCCGTAATTGAGCGCTGAGGCCTCGTCAACGTCCGTAATTGGACCGGAGAGGATGCGCACGCCTGCTACCTTTGCTTCGTAGGCGAGGCCGACACCGCAGACGTCATTCTTCGCGGCCGCGATTTGGCCGGCGCAGCGGGTCCCGTGGCGGTCGTCAGCAAGGACCGGCTTTGGTAGGGGAGTGTGATCGTTGAAATCGTAGGAATGCTCGGCATCCTGGAAGGAGTGAGCAACGCGCTAGACGCAATGACAGGAAAACATACAAAGTTGTCGGCAAGGTCTTTGCTTTCGTAATCGAGGCCATCGTCAACAAGGGATGCAACGACGCCCTGACCGGTGATGCCGATTTCCCAGAGACCAGTGACGTTCATCATATGTTGGGGGAACTCTTCGTTGACGATGTGCCATTGCTGGGTGAAGAGAGGATCTGTAAAGCCGAGACGGGCACCAATGGCTGCGGCAGAGGTATCGGGAGGGATGGGGGGTGGGGCACGTTTTGTTCGCTGGCGTGGGAGCTGGTGCTCGAGTAGGTTGATGGCGGTGAGGGCATGACCAGTGCGGGGTTGGATGGCTGCCTGCGTACGGACGGCATTGTAGCGTGCGAGGACATGTGGATGTGTGTGTCTTGGGGCACGGAGGATCCATGCATTGGGGAGCTCGCCGACCTGACCGACGAGCTCGAGCCCAAGGCCGAGCTCAGAGATGCAATCAGCGACGGAAGGGGCGGAAGGGGTGGGATTGTGGTCAAGAAGGAAGTAATCGAATGTCACATGATCAAGCTTGGCGGGGACGCTGTGGGCGACGACGACGAAGGGGACGAGGAGGACGAGGGCGACGATGAGCGGGAGTCGGCGTGGCATTCCGGTGAGAGCGAAGGGGCGGTGATCACGTGCATTTTGAACGACGTGAACTGCCTCTTTTGGCAGCCACCCTTTCAACAATGGCTGTCGCGAGGAAACGCACGCGTCGGTCGTTGTCCCCCGTACCAGACAGCGAGGATGACCGTCCACCACCACCGCCCCCTCCAAGGGCATCCCCAGAACGGCCCATTTGCCATGTCCCAGCAGAGCACGAGTTTCCAGAGGGGCCCGACGTCCAGATCATCGGTGAGACAGACCCCCTCGACAATGGACGCGACGACGACGTCCCCGTCCGTGTCCTCACCGACTTTTCTATATATGAAGACAGTACTCTTCATCTCATCCCCGTTGCCTGCCTCCTCGAGCTCTCTCTCAACCCCAGTCTCTCCTTCTCTGCCTCTGGCTGTGTCAAGGCTTGGATAGACAATGATGATGAGGACGACGACGACGACGACGAAGAAGAAGAAGAAGACAAGGATCAAGTCG
The DNA here is from genome assembly GCA_038093095.1 of Boletus insuetus. Classification (NCBI taxonomy): domain Eukaryota; kingdom Fungi; phylum Basidiomycota; class Agaricomycetes; order Boletales; family Boletaceae; genus Boletus; species Boletus insuetus. The sequence goes on along the minus strand of JBBPRQ010000019.1, from coordinate 75,506 downwards.
ACGCGGGACAAGTGCACGCAAATAGTGACGACCAAGCCACTGAGGATGGCATACAACGCCTCAAGCTGACCCCCATCAAGAGGTTTTCCTTCCACGACCTCAAAAAGTGCCACCGCCGTCTTGATAGGTACCTATGTTCACGCTCCCTCCATATCCCGTCTCACCTCCCGCAGCAATATCTACATCCTTACCCAGTATGCTTGGTACATCCTCGATGTCCCCTCGCTACTTTACAAGTCTTTCTATACCAGCTTCTGGCTCAAGCACCGTGTCCTCCACCTCGTCGTCTCATCGGTCATCTCTCGTCCAAGGATCACCTACGATGACTTTACTAGCTCTCTTGATGTCTCTCCTTCCTCCGATGACGATGTCGCAGTCTCCCTCAAAATCCTTGGCAGGAGTATCACAAAAGACGACGTCGAGTCAGAAGATGTCGTACGTACTTCCCACTACCTGCCTGCTCTCTTCTGACCCTTATTTCTCAGAAATCTTATATGCTGGCCATGCTCGACGACCTCCATGCAAATGATCACATTAACATCCGTCGTACCCCTTTATTCCGCTCCCTTTTTGGTCACCAGGTCTCATACGAGTTCGAACCCGATACCAAGTCGTCCAGCTCGTCCCGCTCTCGCCTTCAGTCACGTTCTTCCGCGGCTGACCTGGAGCTTCAGGTCCTCGAACACCGCAACCAAACTGTCGTCACCACAGTCGTTGCTCGCGTTACAAAGCTACTCTTCGAACAAAACATAAAGCTTGCGAACCTATCTGACCACGATGACATCGACGTGGATGCGCTACAGCCTCCCCACCCTTCTCTCGTCCACCTCGCGAATCCCAACTCTGTCAAATGGGGTCTTCCCACAGATCAGCCGGGTTATTACCAATCCGTATGCGTCGACGGTGTTGTTTATTCTGTGCGTTTGTCGGTCCTTCCATTTCTCTTGTTCACCTTGCTCTTAGATCGGCGATACTGTTATGGTCGAGCCAGGCATAGATGAGAACAGAGCTCGTGCAAAGAGTTACACCCATGAACCTGCTCAGTCACTTAATTCACTAGCTAACTCTCGCTGGTAAGCCTCCCACCCGTACTCAGTCCACTTCATCAACTCAACACGCCGTAGGTTCTGCCGTATATGCTATCTTTTCGAGGACCAGCGCGGCCACAAAAGGTTCCACGGCCAGTGGCTCACCCACAGTTCAAAGACCCTTCTTCAAGAGCTTGGTCATTCTCAGGCTCTCTATCTAATGTTGACAGACTGCGAAGATATCCACATTAATGCAATATCCCAAAGATGCAATGTCCGTGAGCTTGATCCTGATGCTCCCGAGCCAATTGATGGGAACGCACCGGAAGAGAACGACTTCTTCACTAGGTATGAAGTTCTGTATTTCTGTCTACTCATTATCTGACATCGAGGTACTAGCTTGCTGTACAACAGTACAGACGCTTCCTTCGTTTCGCTGTCCGAGGAACAAAGAATGCGTGCCTTTGCCCACTGTGACACTCATCAAGAGTGTCTCTCCTGTGGCTTCCAAGCAATGAACTCGAGTATCGCTGAGCCTCGTCCTCTCCCTGGTGGAGGATATGCGCAACACGAATTTACATACCACCTCCACGATTTCGTCTACATCAAGCGTAAACAAACGCATTCTGTTTACAAAATTGGTCAAATCATAAAGCTCAAAGCAATGAAGGTTCCGATCGAAGTGACAGTCCGACTATTCGGTAGGTACGACGACGTAGTGAGGAGAGTGAAAGCGGAAGTGGAACATCATTTATTACCGTCTGACGACGTGAGTCTCTCCTTAGGGGTAGTTATATTCTTGCTGATCGTCCGTGCAGCGTAGGCTTTTCAAAACTGGCGAGGTGGAGACTGTGCATGATGAGGATTTGGAGGGCCAGTGTTATGTAGTTCATGAACGTGACACTGATGCAATTGACGAGTGGGTGAAGCATGATGATCACTACTACGTCAACCAAGAAGCTTGCTCGTTGAAACCCAAGATTCTTGACGATCTGCAAAATTGGCCAAGAAGCGAGTTCAAATCCTGCACAAAGTGCCATGAGGAAAGGAAGGAACTTTTGGAACGGCAGAGTGTACTCCTGCAAAGACACGGTCGTCTCCGTGGGCTAGAATTGTTCAGTGGTAAGACTTTGCTGGCATATATGTTTTCTTGTCATACTAACCTTGGAGTGCAGGTGCTGGTGGTCTTGGGACTGGCTTTGATTCTTCTGGCTTTGTGGAAACTCGATGGGCGATCGAATTCTCCCCCAGTGCAGCAAGAACCTACCGGTGGGTTTGAGTTTGCAACTTTTTTCCCTCTAGGACTCACGAATGTCTTGTGCAGGCGCAATCATCCGGAAACCATCGTTTATAATCAATGCACCAATCTATGTCTACAACATGCAATTGATACCCTAGAAAACAAGAACCCGAAACCTCTGCTCTCACTGGACGATAAGAAACCCCTGCCTTCAATGCCAAAGCCAGGTGATGTGGACTTTATCTACGGTGGTTCGTGATCTATATTTGTCTCCGTGCCTGGCCATGAGTAAAGAGAGATGGGTAGGTCCTCCATGTCAAAGCTTTTCTCTTATGAACCATAACAAGGTGAGAAGAAGAATACATGAGACGTGCCTTACCTGACATCTTGATTTAACAGAAAGAATTTGATATACGGTAGATGGCAATCTTTCCCATCAGCCGATCAGTGATCTCATGTATTGCTATACAGGAGCACACTTGTGTGCAACATGCTCGCTTACGTCGAGTTTTACCGGCCGATGTATATACTCCTCGAAAACGTTTACGGGATTTTGCGTCACAACCAAAAGACCACTTCGAGGAAGAATGGCATACAATTTGCAGTTGTGAAATTTATTCAGCGTGCTTTGGCATCCATCGGGTGTGTTGACATCCGTCTCCTGCATTCAAGCACCGCTTAGCAACCCACAGATACCAATCCAAATTTGCCGTCCTCCAAGCTGCTCAGTATGGTGCACCTCAAGGCCGCAAACGAGTCATTTTTTGGGGAACACGTCATGACGTGTTGATACCCGAATGGCCAATTCCGACGCACTGCTCTCCAGTAACATTGATTCGTGCTGGACTGCCGACGGGCTCTGTTTTACCTCCTGTCATACGGAACAAGTATGAGGATGGTCTGGACGACGACCGGTCCGCCCCACTACATTTTGTCACCGTTGACGAAGCAATTGGAGATTTGGCATGTGTTCATTGAATGTGGTTTGCAGGTCATTGTCATATTAACGTGTTTCCACAGCCCCCTTTCGACTGGTCTGTATTTTCGCCGCATTGATCGTCCGTTACTGAGAGCTTTGGTATTCAGGATTAATCCGCATGTCACCATGAAGGCTACAGCAGAGAACAAGAGGGAAGCAAGAGAGCGTAAAGATGTTCTTAAAATTCCTGCCTTTTGCCCCCTCGAAGTATCCAAGCCTCCCTTCGTTGGCTTCTCACAGTCACGCAAACATGGCTCCGAACCACTGACACGATATCAAAAGTGGATGCGGCAACGCCAGGACGGAAGTATCAATCAGGACCTGAAATATCATTACACAAGGCGATGGCGCCACAACGTAGCGGAACGGTAAATACCCGATATTGACAGGTTGCACTGACCGTTGTTTAATTTTCCAGTGTCTGCGCGGTTCCGCTTGTCCCTGGAGCAAATCAGTTCAGTAAGTCGATGGCCGTGCTGTTGAGGAGACGTTTAATGGAGTATCCCGAAGGTCTGCCGGCAAAGCTGCGGATGGAACTTGCAAGACGAAAAGAAGCAGAGACAAAGTATGCGTGTATGTGTTAATCGTCTCAGTCGCTGCTTCTGCTCCATTTCCTCGTAGCCCTTTACAAGCGCATAGATGGCGAGCATGTGTTTGCAACTGCGTTGACCACCGTCGCACCAAACAGTAAGGGCGGTGCGGTCCTGCACCCGTCCGTGAGTGCTCTGCCTTACAACGAAAAGAGAATAGGTATTAAACGAGCCCTTAGCAAAAACGGATTCTCAGTGTTCAAGAGTGCGCTCGAGCCCAAGGATTCCCCGACCATTATGAGTTCTTGTCTGTTAATGATGGTCCGGTGAAAGTCGTCGCGGACGTACGTGGTCCTGTTGCTGTTCAACATGAACCTTGCTTAAAATCGACATTGTCTAGCAACTTCGGCAGATTGGCAACGCTGTACCAGTTCCTCTAGCATATGCTCTAGGTAAATCGCTCGGCCTAGCGCTTTTTAAAATGTGGAACGAGAAGGATAGAGAAAGGAGTCCGGAAGTGTGAAATGTACGTAGTGTTATTACCCAAAAAATCATGTACCACACCAAAGTATTCAGAATCGGCGGAGTGCGTGACAAAGGAGTAGAAATAAATTATCTGACAGCATTGCTTGATAGGAATGGTTACAGTGCATCACGTCGTAAGGGTATTCAGAAACCGGGTATCACACTCCCATGAAGTCGAAAGGCATCTACCCTTATATCAATAACCGTGTTGCACCTTGTGGTCGAGGAGGTAGAAGTGGGCGATGCGGGATGCGCTGCGAGGAGGCGGCAGTGAGAGCCGAAGCACGTCGTGCTAACTGGGCCCTCCGAAGCTCTTCGTCGATCCGCCACATGCCTCTGACGAACGCGTCGCGGTCAACGAACCCAGTGCAGTGGGGATCGCAGTCGTTCCTGCAACACGACATCCATATGAGCTCAACGAGGCGATCACAATCCATGGTCCTACCATATACTCCTAAGCTTTTGACGATCGAGGCGCGAGGCGCTCCATATATACTTGACGATTCGCCCGTTCAATTTCTCCTCGGGGGCAACTGAAAATGATTCCTCTTCCTCTTCCTCTTCCTCTTTGTCTTCAAGCCCTTTCTCCGAGGACAAGACGGGACGATCTTCAGGAGTTGTAGTCAAGTCTACAGATAAGCTTCGCCATCCAGCGGCCTGTCTGCCTTTCTTGGCGGAGAGTGGTGGTGGTGGTGAGAGTAGTTTGGTTTTTTGTATTTTCTTTTCTGCTTTTCGTCGACCTCGCACCGCACTATCGAAGAGAGACTCGTATCGCGACTGGGCAGCAATAGGGACTGGTGTCGGCCGGAGGAGAGGGGAGGATTTCACACTACCTCCAGACTGCGCGCTGTTCCGCGTGCTGATACTCGTCCGCGACGTAGTGGTAACGTTACTAAGAATAGAAGATCGATCGGACGTGGATGCAGAAGTTGAGACGACCGAAGCCCGCGAAGAAGAGGGCCGGGTGCGTGGCTGATAAGGTGGTGGTGGCGGCGGAGGGCGGCGCGTTTTTGCACTGGTTGCAGTCGAAGAGGAGGATGCTGAAATCGAGCGAGCGAGCGGTTTGGGTGGAACGACTGGCGCAACCTTCGTAGCTGGTCGAGGCAGAAAGGGTGTCTCGTGCTTGGGGGATGTCTTTGCCTTGGTGATGCCTCGCTCCCAGTCAAAGGGGATGGCTGTCGAGGGGCTGGTTGCAGATGAAACTGAGACATTCTCGAACGATTCAGCAATGCTTGCGGTGTCGACATCTGTGGTAGTGCTATCCGCTTCCAAAGCGAACGAGGGTGGTTTGTTGCTTATTCTGGGACTAGGAACATCGACGTTACTTCCATCTGATGAGAGGGAGACAGAGTGGAAAGAAGATATGGAAGACGCGGAAGCATGTCCCACGCGAGCTGCGCCGAACTTGTGAGCGCCCGGTGGGTAGGTGTGTTCGATCGTCAGAGAGTCCGAACGACCTGGAGGGCGTAGCGTGGCGCCAGTTTCGCTGCCTGCAGATACAGAGCGTTGGGTGGAGGCGCGGTCAACAGTATTGCTTCGTGGGGGAAGAGGAGGGTGTGGCTTGGGGGGCGATTCGAAGCTGATGAGGGTTGTTGACGAATGCGAAGCACCATAAGTCGGTGTAGGCTTTCTTGAGGAGGGAGAAGGAGTTCTACTCGACTCGCGAATCCCATTTAACCTGCCGATGCCAACAGTGCGGGTATGACGAAGCGCAGAAGGCGGCTCAACTGGGCCGTCCTCGACGATCCAGTCCTTCAAGTCGATCAAAGAAGTCTGAGAAACGAGACTCGGTGTCGAAGGTGACGGTGAACGTGAGGAAGCCGGGGCTACAAACGGAGAGATGGGATGTAATAAACTAGCGGTGGGTGAAATTGGGGATTCAAGAAGATTGTTCGAGGGTGTGTTGTTAGTGTTCGCCAGGGAGGATGCAACGGTGGACATCCTTTGGGACGAGGAGGACGACAGCGCCTCGAACGCCTGGATTCTCGACTGGAGAGACGCGGACGGCATCATGGCAGACCCCGTCAAGATGCTGAGAGCCTATTCAGATCGCACGTGATCGGTCAATGTAATCGAATCGCTCCTGACTGGGGACCCAACGCAGCAACATGTCCAACACGAGTAAAGAGCTCTACGCTGTCGCAGGTATTGTGCTCTACCAGGCCCAGAATACATCTAACACTCTCGCTAGACTTTTGTCTGATCCCGATGGGAACAAACGAGCCATCCGTAAGTCGTGCCCCCGGTCGAGACGCCCAACGATCACAGCTCCATGACAGGTCGCTCAACACATCGCAGTATGCCATAATATCCTCGAAAAGTCTGGGCTCAAGTTTGAGGTCTGTGTGTGTCGCATTTCCTGATATATCCCTCGCCTTAAATTCCTGCAGATGCAGTAAGCATGTGTCCCACCAATATTGACGAAATACATCACTCAGGGCTGTCCTCTGTAGCGGCTACGGCACCAACTTAGGCTCGTGGCACAAGCACATACGAATGGGATGTCACTAACCAGGATGTAGAGGGTCCGTGGTCAGAGGTCACCAAGGCCATCTACGACTGCCACGCGGCTGTTCATGCCAATGGCGTATCTCGCATCGCAACCGACATTCGTATTGGCACCCGCACAGACCGAGAGATCGTCTCCGGTGAAGGAAATAAGGGAAAAGTTCAGCGTGTTCAAGAGATTCTCCAAAGAAAGGGGAACAACGTCATTTAAGCACGCAGATTTCTTCTGACTTATCGATTTAAGACGACATGATGTCCAACTTGGTGTGCATGCGCGGCTGCGCTTCATATCATTATCAACACGCCAACCATTCTACATAGCAGGCACGGGTCCTCTCGGACCCCTTGTAGCATAAATCTGCGCCAGCATCCCGAGGACACCAGCATCCTCCAGTTCCTCCTCCTCATTGACACCTTCCTGTTGCGACTCGTATGGTTTTGTTCCGTTGGTATTGCCATCCACGTACGAGTCCCCCAACGTGCTATCCACCTCACCATCAACAGCACGACCTTCATCTTGTACAGAGGGCGGTGCCGGAGGAGGTGCAATGCTCCCATGAGAGTCACCAAGCACGGCTGTCTGAGCCATCCCGATGCCATGATCACCCAGAGAAGATATACCCATGGTTGACTGCCAGGCTGTTGTGACACCACCACCTCCGCTGGCGAGTACACTTCCCCCACCGTACTTCCGTCGAAAGGCCATGTGCTGGCTTTGTCGAAGTGCACGATCGTATTCTTGTGCGCGCTCAGTGAGATCTTTCTTGCCTTCGTTCAGCAAGACCGTGCTATCTAGGCCAGCTCTAGAAGCAGTGAGGGTACGTCGACGAGCACTTAGGTCTGCAATACGGCTCAGGTAAAGAGAGCCGGTGGGATCGGAGGGATTCCAATCTGGATTTGCTGCTTTGAAGTTCAGAAAACTTTTCTCCATCTTCCCCTCCCGAGAAAGCATCCTTTCATCTTGGATCTTGGTTGGCGCACCAAACTGTGCGAAGCTTGTCAATCTGATGTGCAGTAATTGTGACGGAGGCGTACGAACCTTGACATTCCCGTGCCTTTTGAAATCAAACTCTGCAAAACTGCAGATATATCCACGACCCGGAATCCATACTGTGAAGTCGTGGAAGAAATCGATTATGGCAGGTGCACAAGGTGGCAGAGAAAACCACAATACGAATGGCGTTGTGACCACAGAAACAATCTCCTGCAAGAAATTAACGACTTTGAGCGTAAATAGCTCTCCGAACTCTTGATGGACCTGACGGAGACCGTGCTTAATCAATGTCACGCACAAAGCGAATCTGCTCAGCTGACCTGCTTTGCGTGAAGTTGGCCCTTCCATTCATCCGGCATGTAATGTGTATACTGAATGACTTCTGTCATGAGTAGTTCCGGGTCAAAAACTCTATTTTCTTCTGGTATCATTCCTCGCGCGACACCAAGTATGGAAGCGAACACTGTGATGTAGAAGATGACCGACCGATGTGGCGTGACCTCAAAGTGAATAGCCAACTCGGGATCAAGGACAGATACGAGGACAAGCACAGCAGCGAATGACCCCGCAACAAATGCAACAAAGCTAGAACAACCAAAGTCAGCAAGTGGGGACGTCCTGAATGTCACACTTACCGCATGATGATTGCAATCTTCTCGTTCGGGAATTGACCAATATATATGTTGGCCAAGGGGTAGGACTCATCCAATCTACGAGTGAATAAGTGAGACAGTTCGTTGAATTCGCGGAATTTCCATTGTGCGAATGGCGTATAACGTCGACTGCCGATTGAAGAAGGGTTATTGCGATATTCCTACGCCAGAAAAGTAAGTCGAATTCCCCTAAAGCTTTGCTTGGGATACACACATCGAAATACCGGAAGAATGAGTACATGATCATGTATAGGACGATGAATGGTGCGAAAATCGCATTCAGTATACCCATGAAGACGAATCGTCGTCGTAGACTATAGGAACTTGAGTCATCAAGAACGAGAACCGTACAATGAAGATACCCACCCTTCAATCAGGATGGCACGATTTTTACTCTTCAAGAACACCTTCCTGACGCGTCCTCGAGAGTCAAAAAGATACTCCATCAAGCAGAACCTGAGATTCCACTCTAACACTTTCGTGAGAGTTCTCCCTTGGCGCTCATCACCAGGCCGATGCAGGATTCTCTTCAATGCAGGGGGTAGAGGAACACGGAGGTCTAATAACTCCTTGTTAAATAGTGCGATTAGATAGTTCTCTTGACGCATGATACGGTTCGCAATGTCGTGTGCGTCAAGAGAAGCCGTGGCAGGTGTTGCAGTACGATCGCCGACGGCTGAAGAAATTGCCGTGATGGGATTGTCTTCGCGAATGGCACCTATCCGACGAACTACTTCAGGCCACGAGATCGTTTGAATATCGGCCTGCATGGATCAATAAGAGACGATAAGCACAACGCACGACGGAGAAGGGGAAAGTTTCACATCTGGTACGCGGAGTAAATGAGTGTAGAAACGATACATATCCACTAGGCGCATGACTTCAAATGCAAATGATATGATTTGCCAGACGTAAAAGGCAGTAAAGAGCAGGAAGAATAGCAAAGTCACGCCGGAGAAACTGGAATTACGGGTCAGAAAAGCTATGTGCCAGTGATGTAGGGAACCGGACCTGGCGACACAGTGATCTATGACAGCATCAGAAAGATGAATGGCTTTATCGCGAGGTATACGGTTGTAATCGATACACCCTAACAAGAATGTCGAGAAGGTGATGACAAACCCGACTGTGCTGCGTACTGCGTCAGCCGAGACAAGCAGAATACACCATGAAGTGCTGACAGGATGTTAAGCCCTCGAGCAAGGGCTATTGAATATATTCCCTTCCCTTCATAGTAAAGATAGACCTCTTGCAAGAATGCGTCGAGATTGTAGACGTTGACCCAATTCCAGAGAGCACGTTCGTAAGCATCTAGGCCACGTAAAGGTTTTGGGGAAGTTGGCTGGTTTGGTGGGGGCTGTGGTGGCACATCGACATCCAACTCAGACGGTCGAGGGGGTATTGATACCGGGAGCGAAGGATAAGCTTCTCGTGGGAGGGACCTCGCCGAAGTTGAGTGCAATGGCTGCGAACGAGCCTTTCCCTTATTCCTACCGCTCGCACTGGACGGCAAAGGCTTGTGCGGGGAACGTGAGGCCTCGATCATAAAGCTTTGCGGGACCTCGTCGTCTGACACATCCTGATCGTACGCACCGTCCTCGTGGCGTATATTTGGTCGTAGAGGGTTCATTTCCGCGACGTCAGTGTCAGTCTCCCACGAGACCTTGCGTTTGCTCTGCGTTGTGACGAAGACATTCCTGGCACGAGAGGTAGACTGCGGAAACGCATGGCCTGCTTCAATGTCGTGTTCTTCTGTGACTTCGCTCTCGTTCTCCTCTTCCATCACGGGAGATTGATTGGCTTGGGTGTAGCCCTGATAGTTCCGACTCATTGGGTTGAGGATGTCGAGGAATGGTTGTGAAATCGAGAGACTGGACTGGTGGAGGTGCCGTGATGAAGATGGACGCGTCGAGTTTGACATGACAGTAGCATTGGCCGACCTTTTCCGGAACGGCGACATCTGCTCTTCAGCGGCGTCACACCGTGTGACACACTAGTACTACAGTAATACATACACAACAGATACTATCATACTAATGCTCTTTCTTATCCACCACGTTCAAGCTACTGGCAGCCTTCATGACCGCTTGCAAGCCAGACATCGTAATGTCAGAATCGCTGCCCACGCCCCAGGCAGATTCCTTATTCCTTCCCTCAGCTTCATAAACCAGCTCCACGAAAGACACAGCCTTCACATCGGCACCCTCTCCTATCGAGTGTTCGGTATACTCCCTGATCGACAGAGTGCCTTGGATTTGTGTGTGCAGTGCAGCCACGGCAGCAGACAATGGCCCATTTCCTTCTCCAGAAACACTCCGCACCTCCCCGTCGACGAGTAGCTGCGCCACAATTTGACGACGTCCAGCAACGCTCGACTTGGCAAGGTCGAACGATTGCAACTCGAACCGGTACGGTTTGGTCGTCTCGTAGCCGTATCGTTCTTCAAATAACCCGGTCAAATCCTCGTAGGAAATCTGTCCACTCGAGTCTCGAGTAGCGCGCTGTACAACTTCAAAGAATGAACTTTGGAGCCGACGAGGGAGTTGTAACTTCAACGAGTTGACGATCGCATTCGCCACGTCTGCTTGGCCTGACGTCGAGTCGAAGCCGATGCTTAATTTCAGCTCGGGTAGGGGGCGATCACCGATGGCGCTGTTTACTGCGCTGAGAACTGCACGCAAACCAGCCGCAGCAATGTCGGAATCGACGCCAACACCCCACCACGACTGCGAAGCACTACGGGTCTCCTTGATATTGTTGGTAGTCGCGACGAGTTCTATGTACGAGGCTGCTTTGGCAGTCTGGCCTTCACCGATGGTATGTTCCGAATACTCGCGTAAAGTCATATCGATGTCAAGATGGCTGTGAAGGGCGTTAAGCAGGGCAGAGATCGGCCCATTTCCCTCCCCCCGTATGACTCGGAGCATGCCATCAACAGACAGCGTGCCGTCAAACCGACGTCGTTCGTCTGCAGCCTCATCGGTGTCAGAAGGTTCCGATGCTGGCTCAGGGGTGGTAGAAAAGGTCTTCAGAGCCAATCTCCCCTCGTACTTCGGTCCTCCAAAGTGATAGATGCTGCGGAAAGTACTCATGATATCCTCTACTGTCATCTCTCTCGCCTCACGATCCGAGATGGCCTGGATGACCTGGTAGAAGGCGATTTGCATCTTGCGGGGGAGGTCGAGATTGAGGTGTCGTTTGACAAGGTAGGCAATACCTCCTTTTCCGGATTGCGAGTTAACACGGATGACAGCCTCATAGGTGCATCCAAGGTCGGCGGGATCGAGCGGCAGGTAAGGCATGTCCCACAGTTGTGCTTCGCCATTTGCGAGGTTTCGAGCATGGCGTTGCGTCTGTGCCTCGAAGCCTTTCTTGATGGCATCTTGGTGTGAACCAGAGAATGCAGTAAAGACGAACTCGCCAGCGTAGGGGTGTCGAGGGTGGACCGGAAGATCGTTGCATTGTGTGACAATATCGATGATACTTTGGATATCGCTGAAATCCAGGTGAGGAGGTATGCCCTGAGTGTAGAGATTGAGCGCGAGGTTGACAATGTCAACATTTCCTGTTCGTTCGCCGTTGCCGAACAAGCAACCCTCTATTCGATCAGCGCCTGCAAGAACGGCAAGCTCGGCAGCTGCGATGCCAGTCCCTCGATCGTTGTGGGGGTGAAGACTGACAACTACTTTTTCACGTTCTGAGATGTGGGTGCAAAAGTATTCAATCTAAGTAGGGTGTCAAAGCAATCCAGAGTGGAAGCTACGACAGGAAACTTGCCTGATCTGCATAGTGGTTGGGTGGCCCCACCTCTACAGTTGCCGGCAAATTGAAGATTATTCGCTCATTGCCTGTGCCAGCTTTTCCCCAAGCAGTCTTGACTCCGTCGCAGATAGCAACAGAAAACTCGACCTCGGTCTGAGAAAATGTTTCGGGACTGTATTCATATCGGAATGTAGTGCCATGCGATGTCGCATACTGGTTTGCTAATTCACGAACGAGATTGGTGTGGTGTACTGCGAGATCGATCGTTTGATCTTTCGAGTTCTTGAAAACGACGCCGCGGAACATGGCGGAAGTTGCATTATACATGTGAATGATAACATGTTTTGCGCCAGTAACAGCATCGAACGTCCGCCTGATGAGATCTTCGCGAGCTGGTGTCAAGACCTGACACGATGAGGGTTAGCACAAGCTGCTAGATAGACCGATGCTTTACAGACTTGAATCCACACGTCATCCGGAATCTCGTCATGCTCTACGAGGTATCGAACGAAGGAGAAATCGGTATCGCTGGCAGCCGGATACGCGACCTCTATTTCCTTGAAACCGCACTTTACCAACAGTCTGAAGAAGACGAGCTTTTGATCCCCTGTCATGGGAGTTGCGAGGGCCTGGTTTCCATCGCGGAGATCGGTGGACAGCCAGATGGGTGCTTTGACAAACGTTTTGGTTGGCCATGTACGGCCGACTAAGTTTAGAGGTGTGTACGGTTTGTATTTTTGTGAAGGATCGATGCTAAGCGAGGAATCGATTAAGCGTTCTTGTTAATAGACAATCTTACACGACTCACAGCATGCAACCCATGGCTGGTGCTTTTTTAGAAACGTCGGTACGACGGTAGAAAGAAATATAGAAAAAGAGAGATGGAAGATCGAGTCAGAACTTGGCTGATTCGACATATATATCGAGTAATCCGACCAACTAGTAAAAGTTGACTCGAACTTTGTCGTCAAACAGTAATTACTGCAGGTGAGTAAGCCTCCCGCTGGCCTGGCCATGGACTGAGGTAGTCTCGAAACCACTCCAAGATAAGATCGCCGCTTCCTACTACCACGATTCGACGTTAGATCTGACAGCATGTCGTTGACACTGTCGACAAAGGCATCTCCATTCCCATACGCTGCCCTCGCAATTGCAATATACACTCAAAAGGCCGAGCTCAACTTTGATGAGACGGTAACAGGAGTCTCGCTCGAGCTAGATGGTGGTAAATACAACACTGAGGAGGAGATAGTAGCGATTCTGGCCAAGATCGCAGGTATAGAAGGGGAGAGCACAAAGGTCACCCGATATCTTCTCGATCCCTCTTGAAATTGATCATTCCGCCAGGTGTCAACGTACTCTGCATTAGCAGAAGCGCTGCCCACAATCACAGTGGTTCCCGATATTCTTAGTGCTCTTGACTCTTTGGACGATTACCTTGCATACCGTACATTTCTCGCCGGTTACGAAATCAGTGCAGCAGATTGGACGCTCTGGGGAGCCATTAGAGGTGCGTCATACCTAGTATAATATTACACGTGGGTATCCAAGTCCTTCCTCTTAGCATCCATGAAAATACTGGGTTTGCTCAAAAACGGCCAACATGTTCATGCTCTGCGATGGTTTTTGCACCTGGAGAGTCTTGAATCCACGCAAGTCGCTCTGGCCAGTATCGTAGCAGCTAAGGCGAACAAGGCACGGAATACAAAAACTGCTGCAAGCTTTGCCTTAGGTCTTCAGAATGCCAAGGAAGGCGAAGTAGTGACTCGCTTCCCTCCTGAGCCAAGCGGGTACTTGCACATCGGTCACGCCAAAGCTGCGATATTGAATCAGTACTTTGCACAAATGTACAAAGGAAAGATGATCGTTCGATTTGATGACACCAATCCGACCAAGGAGAGGGTGTGTATCTCTACTTGCCCAGCTTGTCTGAAGCTTACCTTTGAATCAGACCGAGTTCGAGCAGACTATCCTAGAGGATTTAGAGTTGATGGGCATCAAAGGAGACACGATAAGCCACACATCTGATTATTTCGATCAGACTTACGAACTTGCGATCAAACTAATCGATGCCGGCAAGGCATACACCGATGACACGGAACAAGCTCAAGTACGAACCTTGGGCACTGACTTTCCTTGTTGCTGACCTTCCGGCAGATGCGTGAGGAACGCGGCAAGGGGATTGCTTCGGCACATCGCGATGATTCGGTTGAGGACAACTTAAAGCACTTTTCTGAAATGAAACTTGGCACGCTGGAGGGCCTCCGATGGTGTCTCCGTGCAAAAATCAGCGTGGATGAACAGAATAAAACTCTTCGTGACCCAGTCATCTACCGATGCAACACCATACCTCACCACCGTACAGGGTAAATTGTCTCATGCATCCTATCGCCCGCATACGTATTCATTCGTTCCTGATAGCAAAAAGTGGACAATCTACCCCACCTATGATTTCGCGTGCCCCATCGTCGATTCACTTGAGGGCATCACTCACGCACTAAGGACTATGGAGTATCGCGAGAGAAATGCTCAATATTACTGGATGGTTGCGGCATTAGGTCTGCGTCCTGTCTTAATATGGGACTTCAGGTTCGAGAACTTCTTCCATCTCCCCTCTGTCTATCTAACCATCGTTCCAAGTCGGTTGAACTTCATCTACACCCTATTGTCCAAACGGAAATTACATTGGTTCGTCGATAACAAAGTCGTCAAAGGGTGGGATGACCCACGATTTCCCACTGTTCGAGGTCAGAGCGACATGATTTCTGCGTTACGCAGGCTTACATTTAAACTAGGGATTCGTCGCCGTGGCATGACGGTAGAGGCACTGAAGCAATTCATGCTTTCCCAGGGACCCTCACAGTCTCTCGTTTCGCTTGAATGGGATTCTATCTGGGCGCTCAACAAGAAGGTGATTGATCCGGTTGCTCCTCGGTTCTGGGCGATCCTCAAGGAGAAATGGTATGCTACTACATATGAGTACTTTCAAAGGTTTTCATGACCTCCTCCAGTGTACCTGTAACGATCAACGGCGGTCCTGCCGGAGTCGAGGTCAAAACGCTGCCTCTGCACAAGAAGAATCCAGAGGTCGGCGAGAAGCAAACAATCTACTCGTCAACAATCTTGCTGGAGCAGGAGGATGCTGCTTCGTTTGAAGATCAAGAGGAGGTAAAGTTGCCCCATGTGACGAGTTGATTTTAAATAATATACACCCCCAGATCACCCTAATGGACTGGGGCAACGCAATCGTGCGTTCAAAAGTGGTCGGAAATAACGGCGAAGTAACCTCCCTCGTTATGGAGCTAAACCTGGATGGTGACTTCCGAAAAACGAAAAAGAAAATAACTTGGCTTGCCCAACCCACGGATTCCCATCCAGTAATCGAGGTCACCCTTCTGGATTACGACTACCTGATTACAAAAAAGAAGCTCGAGGAAGAAGATGACATGAAGGACTTCGTCCCACCAGTAAGCGAATTTCGCGAGGAGGCACTGGCAGATGCGAACGTGAAAACGCTTCAAGTCGGTGATATTATCCAATTCGAGAGAAAAGGTTATTACATCTTTGATGGACGCTCGGAAGAAGGGAAACATGAGTTTATCAGGATTCCGGATGGACGTGCAGCCAGTTTAGCGAGCAAGG
This sequence comes from Boletus insuetus, assembly GCA_038093095.1. NCBI lineage: Eukaryota > Fungi > Basidiomycota > Agaricomycetes > Boletales > Boletaceae > Boletus > Boletus insuetus. The sequence continues at coordinate 59,645 of JBBPRQ010000019.1, read as the reverse complement.
CAAGCAAAGGTGTCGTCGGTGCCGAGGCCTCCAATCTTGCTACACCTCCGTCAGGGGTTGGCCCTCAACCTATGGTGAACGTTTATAAGGTAGACCGGGTGTATGGAGAGGATGAATTATTGCCCGTGTCAAACAGCAAGATGTACAAGGTAGATAATGTATACGCGTAGATAACAGTCGCAAGCTTTGTGACTGTATATGTGGTACTTGGTTTGTCGTTCGCTTTTGGCTCTTCGTTTCACTCTAGTTTTGGGAAAATCAGGACCAGTTTCGGACCAGGACGAACGTAGCCCGCGAAACACCGCGTCTGGACACCTCCCGGAAGCATCCGAGACAGGCGAGACAAAGGGGGCCCCAGCTTTGGAAATCACCGCTTAAACAATTCTGTCGAACGGATGGATGGGTTTGACAACTAGATAAATAAAAGTACAGAGTGGCTACAAAATTATGCTCACTAACTTTCCCCGGAAACGCACCTCATATCGTACCGCGTCGTATTCGCTTGCCAAGATGAGCCAAGGATGTACTCCGCCAAAGTTTTGGACGATCAAGTGTATTTGGATGCTGATTGAATTTCCCTCGCCGCATTACTTCCATGAGTATGAAGGTAACTGAGGACACAGTAAACAAGGATCGTAGCGAGTCATTGGGGCAAAAAAAAATTCACCTATAAGCTCGGCTGTTGACGCTAGCGGATGCGGCTCGAATTCGAGATAGTGATGACCAAAGCCTGATAACGGCGCTGTGATGAAATGTTCGCCGACACGAAGACTGTTCAAGTGAAAATGCCCTTTGATTTGATTGGAATCATAGTCCAGAAGCTGCGATGTCGTTGGGACTGCGTAGCTCATGTAGGGGTGGAGTTCCGCCTACCGTAAGTCCATCTGGCCCAGCTAGCCAGAAAAATTCGGTGTCAAAACGTGCAGGTAGTCCGAGAACATTATGTCTAGGAAGGAATTTGGTGAAGAGAAAAGACGGGTGAGGAAACCAGCTTACGACAGGATGGCACTCTGGGACCCAAACATTTCTTTGACCGCGACCTTTTCCTTGCCGATGATGACCACTACGGGTCGTCGTCCGTCCCATCCAATTTCTGCGACAGTAAGGCCGCGCTTATCGGCGATGACGGTCCTCCGAGTTACTGTAGCCTCGCTCTCGCTCTCTGTGTCGGAATCCCTTTCATCCGCATGAATGAAATGGGAACGAGTGAGGATAGTGAACCCGAGGGCGCCAGTCTCTGTGTACACGAGAGATGAATCGAGGATATCTGACTTGGAGAACTTGAGCAACATCTTGGGAGAGGGAAGAGAAGAGGGAGCAATATCTGCCCCGGGCCGGTGTCACGCAATATTTCCCTTTTTGAATATGTCCACCCTACGCCACTGTTTGCTTGCACTTGTTGTTGCGGTGTGAGGGAACAAACAGGAACCAAACAAACCGGACACTGAAGTCTACAGCGACGAGGAGACTCGACCACGACGACGTCCTCCACAGCGTCAGCGACGACGCCCATAAGCATTCCCGAAATTGCTCGTTACCTGCGCGTCTCATAATCGTCGACCCGTGTCGCCAGTGAACCGGTCCAGAACCCGACCGTCATCACCGTCCCCGTTCTTGGCATGGCTCAACGTCGTTCGCCACATAGGCTCTCGACTTCTCCATCCAGCAGTTATCATCGGAAAACTAAACCCTCACTTCGCCATTCGTCCGCCGCAAGACGCGCTCTGGCTTTTGTTAATAGGTTCCAGAGGTCAACCATTGGTTCCCATCCCTCGCGCGCGTCTGCATCCTCTTCTTCAGATACCGTTTCTGTTCGCCCCATCCTTGCCACTTTACAGCCGAATTTACGCCGGTTGCCTAGCCGCCAGTACCTCCTACAAAAAAATAGCATGCGCGATGTGAGCCAGAGATTCGATGTGTCTGTTGGTTCAAAGAGAAAACGCGTCATTCCTCTCAACGAGAATGCTCACGCGAATGGTCGTCCAATGCGCGGCTCCGGAAGACCAAAGAGGCGCAGAGCGGTTACAGTGGATTCTGAAACCGACGATGCAGCGACGCTGATGGATGTCGACGCGCACCATCAGTGGAGTGGATCGGATGACTCCGAGGCGGACAGCGATCGAGAGGAGTCGTGTAAGCTACGCTCGCGTTCATCATCATCTAACACTGATGGTGAAATAGCGGATGAATTTCTTATCAATGAAGCATCCGTCAGGCAACTCTTACGGTTGCGCAAGGATGAACTTGTGCGCCTCTATATCGCGACGGGCCTTTCGGACGATACCGAGTCCCTAACAAAACCCGAATTAGTCGATGCCATCATTGCTGCACGCGATGACGTTGCCTCACTTCCCCCTTCTTCCTCTCCGGGCAGGGGAGACGGTAATTCCAGCGATTTCTCGTCAGATGATGGGAATGTTGCAGGTGATGAGGAGACGGATGTCGGTGCCAAGTACACGGCAGCTTCAAGTCTAAGGAGGCGCGTAACTGTTAATATTGTGGGCCAGGCAAATACGCGTGCCCTGAAGACGCGTAGTTTGTCTCTGGGTCAGCTCCATCCACATCCGTGTCCTGTCGAACTGAACGTGGCTCCGGAGAAGAAAGCAGAAGTTGAGATTGTTACCAGGTTAGTATTCTGGTGTTACTGTTTTTATCCAACCACCCAACCACACCTTGGTAGACGACGAAATACTCGTTTGACATCGAGTCGATCTTCTCCGACGGTGACATCTTCCAACCCTCTCCCGTCGCCACCTGCCACACGTCTCCGTACTCGCAAAGGCTCTGGGGAACATCCCCCAACACAAATTGTGTTGTCGAAAGCCAAGACCAAACCAAGACAAGTTGAGTTCAGCGAGGATGTCCAAGCACAGTCTCCTCCGGCGTCTGGTGATGAAAGCGAACTAACCGATCTCGCGGAGCTGGAGGCAAAGATTGCGGCTACATCATGTAGTCCTCGTCGTCTCCGTAGTAGAGACAAGGTCAATGGCCATCCTTCCCACGATCATGACGCTACCCCGAGGCAAAGAGTAAGGTGCAAGGATGCTTCAGAACCAGAAGAATGTGATGTGGATGAGAACCAGTGTATGGATGACGAGGAAGAGGTTGATGAACTTATTTCCTCCCCTTCGCCTTCACCACCGCCGGGAAACGGTCGGCGCACACCTGTTAAACGACGCTTGCGACCGCGGAGGACGCAGATGCACACCCCCCCTAGGGATGATGGCAGCGAAGGAGATGACGAAGAAGAGGAGGACCAAGTTAATGAGGACATAACGGAAGAAATGGACGATGATAGTAACGAGAGCGCTCATGGGGATGCGGAAGTTTACGTGGACAACTCATTGTGTCCTGTGGAGACGACGCCTCTGAAGCTGCGGAGCGGGAAAGTCGTTGGTGGTGAGGATCTTAACGGGGACGAAGAAGAGGAGCAGGATGATCAAGAAATCGACTTGGAACTCGAATCAGTTGACGTGGACGCTGAAAGCGGGGAGGATGTCGATGCTGATGTCGATGTTGATGAGGTCATGGAGGAGGAGGATTGTAGGTATTCATCGTCTTGCCAGTTCAGCATGCTAATAGTCGATGAAGTCGATCTTACCCTTGCCACTAAGAAGACACTCGTTCGTCTCCGACGTGATGACCTTGTTCGACTTTGCGAGACTCGTGACCTCGATGTAGCTGGTACGAAACCTCAGCTTGCACAGTCTCTGTTGCAGTGGCGCGATCGTCATACGAATGGGTTTTCTTCGCCATCCTCCACGGGCACCGTGCGACCTCCATCGACGATCCGTGTGCGTGGCGGTCGACGCAGAACCAAGAGTCGTAGTCAGAGTACGACTCCACCTCTTATACGCCCGCACCGTGCCCACCAAGATGATCCTTGTACACCACCGCTATCGAACGAGCAACAGAATCAGCCGGAACCTGAGTTGGAACTCGACCTGGAGAGTTTAGGGCTTGAAGATCGCGAGATACCCCCCGATAAATTAACCAAGTTAGAAAAGATTGGGAGTGGTGGTTTCAAGGACGTGTACATTGGGAAGTTCAAAGGCAGACGGGTTGCCATCGCTGAATTCCGGGATCAGCTCAGTTCAAGTTTGTCGTCGTCATGTCTCGCAAGAACTCTCACTAATCGCCGTGGTAGTGGACATCAAAGAACTCAAGCTACTTGGAGCGTTCGATCATCCGAACATTGTGCGCTTCGTGAGTGCTACCCTCGTCTCGTTACACACAACCTAAATTTATCGTTGTAGCTTGGCGTTAGTATACCCGAAAATACGCGTGAGACGCCTGTGATGATTATCAGCGAGCTATGTTCAAATGGTGACTTATTCGACTACATCCGGAATGTCCCAGTGCCATCACTATACAAAGTTGTGCGTATATGTTTCTTGTCTCGTTTGGTGTATCTGGAGTCCTCTTTCGTAGCTAAGCATCATGCTCGACATTGCCTATGGACTGGACTACCTTCACACCCGCAAGCCTTCGATTATTCACCGGGATTGCAAGTCCTCAAATATCCTCATAACGTCTCGGGGTGCCGCAAAGATCGCGGATTTTGGGCTAGCAAAGGTGAAGCAGTCGACACGGTCGATGGTTCGGAGTGTTGTCGGTACGGTGAACTGGCAAGCTCCGGAGCTTTGGCACGCCCATCCCAAGTACAATCACAAAGCCGATGTATTTTCTTGTGCAATGGTTTTTTGGGAGATGCTCCAGTGGCATCTTCCGGCCAAGAGATTTCCGTGGGAGGTAGGTATATTGTCCTTGTCGAGTGGTATGTAGCTGAATGATTCCAAAGGGAATGAACGAGCATGCCATTTACGAAACAGTGGGTGCCAAGCGACAACGGTCAGTGTTCATAGTGTGGCATCTGAGGCTAGCTCTGATGGCTTGGTTGTTCAGACCTTCTGTGAGCGGGTTACGGAAGCAGTATTGTCCGGAAATTGTTGGACTGATCGAATGCATGTGGGCCCACGATGCCGCGGAACGACCCACCATGACCGAGGTCGTCCAGAAACTAGAACAGCTTGTTGCAGCTTATCGATGATTCAGCCAGTTGCAGCCTCGACTAAATGATCCTGGCGGTGGCCACCAGCAGGGAACACACGAATGAGCGCCACACTGTAAGACATGGCATCGGATTCGATTCGCACGGACGATTTGGCACCCTTTCTCTGGCAAGCGTTCAGTATCTTCGTTATTGCATTTGTTAGCAAATTATATCCCGCATTGTAACCTAGCGTAGCAATTCCATCTGTGAGTTTCAGAAGTGATGGCAACCCCCTTCCCACTAGGATTACTAGTGTGGACTAAAAGGAGCAGAAAGGGACCGATTGTTTAACCGTCGCCAATCGTAGAACAACCTCGTTCACAAATGAGTATCCTCAGAGCCTCGCAGGTGTTGCGGCCTCTCAAGGCTGGCCACGGTCGCGCAAGCCGCTCGGGCATGGTCCAAACGTGGCTCATTCCACGACCAGTCCCGTACCTCACACGTCCGTTTGCAGCTGGGCCATCCTCGGAGCAAACGAAACCCGCCATCCCCTTGGAGCCGCGTCCCAGACCCCGTTTTCTTCGCCGTTCACTTCTCGTTGCAAAGTACACCTCTTATCTTGTCCTATCCGCAACAGCCGGCCTGGTCGCCCTCGGAGCAGCCATCTTTATACACGATGCATTCACGTACACAGACAAACATGTCGAACGCGTTCCTGTGTCTCCCATAGCGTTGCACCCCGAGCGTGGCGGTCCAAAAAAATTGCCTGTGGTGAATGTCCTCCTTGCGGATGAGGAAGACGAGGAATTCAGAAAGCTGAATGAGAAGCCTAAACTCGTCATCGTTGGAGGGGGGTGGGGGGTGAGTTTGTGTGCCCTTTCAGTCCATTCGTCACTTGATCTTAACAACCCAAGGCCGTCTCGGTGTTGCAAAACCTGTCGCTGGGCGACTACCATGTAACTGTCGTCACCGCGGAAACGTTCACTACATTCACTCCTCTCTTACCATGTAAGCTGTCTTTTTTTTTTGGCGTTTACGCTTACCTGATTTACCTCTCGTAAAGCTGCTGCTGTAGGCACGGTGCAGGTTCGTAGTCTTGTTGAGCCGATGCGCAAAATCATTGCTCGACTACGTGGTCAAATGATTTGCGGAAAAGCAACAGATTTGGTGATGTCCCAACGGTTACTGGAAGTCGAAACAGTCGGTTCTGACGGAAACGCCCAAAAAATATACGTTCCGTGAGTCCTGGGCTCCTGTGCACCTCATCAAGCCGAATTCACCTTTTTCGTCTTCCAGTTATGATAAGCTGATCATAGCAGTCGGCTCCGTCTCTAGCACGCACGGTGTTCCCGGATTAGAGCACTGTTTCCAGTTGAAGACCATATCGGATGCACGGACCATTCGACGCCGAATCATGGGTGCGCTGATCCATTCTATGTCTGTCGTACATAACTGCAACACTGCCTTCAGACAACTTCGAAACAGCAACTTTGCCAACCACGACCCCAGAAGAGAGAAAGCGTTTGCTGAGTTTCGTGGTTTGTGGGGGAGGACCCACGGGTGTTGAGACAGCTGCCGTGTGTATTCAGGACCTCCCGGGCCCTTTCTTTCTTCACACATCTTCTGTACTCTGACGGAGCCTCTTCAGGAAATCTACGATTTTTGTCAGGAAGACATTATGAATTACGTGCGTTGGCCTTATTTTTATGACATTCATTCTTTACATACCCATGCGTTGTCTCCAGTTCCCGAAATTGTGTCGAGAAGAAGTCTCGATCCATGTCATCCAGTCGCGCGAGCACATTTTGAACACAGTATGTTTGAGTGATACCCAGTCGAAGAACGGTGTTCTCATGTTCACAGTATTCTGATGTCATATCCAAGTATGCGGAGGCACGTTCGTTCTTCCGACTCTATTGTCGTGTACTCACGTTGACGATCTCGCAGGAGAAATTTAGGCGTGACAAGGTAGACCTTATCACCTCGGCCCGCGTCCACTCGGTCCATCACGACCATGTCGTGTATACCTTGCGATCTCCGGATGGGACCATTACTGAACACGAGATCCCTACCAATTTTGTGTTGTGGTCGACGGGGATAGCCATGAACCCGTTTACGAAGCGGGTCTCTGATCTTCTACCCAATCAAGTCCACAAGAAAGCTATCGAGGTTGACGCGCATCTCCGCGTAAAGGGTGCGCCGCTCGGCGAGGTGTATGCTATCGGTGACTGCGCCACGGTGAGTGATGGAGGCCAGTCCTGGTCTACTGCGAGTCAACCAGAGTTGTGGAACAGATCGAAACATCGCTTGTCAGCCATCTCCTTGAGCTGGTCGACGAGGCGGACAAGGATAAAAATGGGAAAATTGACTTTGATGAATTCGATTTCATGGGTAAGGCATTGCTGTTCAATACCCTGGGATCATTGTCCTTATGGAGTGACAGTCTCCAGGATCAAACAACGTATCCCTATGGCAGAATCCCACCTGCAGAAGGTGAGCGTTTAACCATCTAACCAGTTTCTTTATCCATGAACACGTTCAAGGTCCGCACGTTGTTTGACTTGTACGACTCGGATGCGGACAATAGCTTGACGCTGAACGAGCTTTGTAAGCTTCTCGAGGAAATAGGGAACAGGATAACAGCGTTGCCTGCCGTCAGTTGTTCCTTTTGGATACATTGCTAGTTTCAGAAGGTGATTATATCTGCTACAGACTGCACAGGTCGCTTCTCAGCAAGGTAGATACCTCGGACGAAAGCTCAACAGACTTGCTTCGCAGCACGAGGTCCTAGAAGCGAACTGTGTCAAGGACTTGGACGAAGCCGTGAGCGGGCCATTCCGATACAAACACCTTGGGAGTCTTGCCTATATTGGCAATGCTGCTGTGTTTGATTTGGGACAACTCTCAGTCATGGGTGGTTTGATCGCAATGTATGCTTGGAGAAGTGTATACTGGAGTGAACAGGTGTCTGCCAGAACCAGGGCATTGCTCATGATCGATTGGATTATTAGGTATGACCCTCTGTGCCTGTGTAGCTATGTCCTCACGCAACATTTGACAGGGGGGTTTGGGGCCGAGACCTCTCGCGGCTGTGACACTGGGAAATGAATGCGTATCGTACATGAACCCTGGATGGGCCAGTTCTTTCGTGTTCATGATAGTCCTACTGGGAGGGACCCATGTTTTATGCTGTTGTAACTCGGCTCGCCACGTCAGCGCTCTTTCTAGCGAAGTAGTTGAATGCTGCCATCATTCTGTCCACTCGAATGAACCAGTGATAGCTGTACCCCCAACGATCGGACCTTGCGTCGGCGCAAGTACGGTCATCTTCTTGTTTGGAATGTCCAGGCTCGTTCTAGAACGAGCAGCGTAAGCCCTCGGAGATGACCCACGCCATAACACTCACACGACAAGGAACCCTACAGCAGGCAAGTCGAGAATTTCTTCGTCGTAACGCTCGTTTTCATCTTCATTGAAAGGGGCAAGGAGGGCAAGGACCCTGTTAACCAGTCTTGCACTGCTAGATGCTGGATCTAGTAACGTGGGTTGCATTTCCGAAAGGGTGCGTGCAGCTCCGATGGGCAAGGCCGAAGAGGGTGCCATAGATTCTGAATGTGTGAATTCAGTCATACGCCTGGGAGGGCAGAAGCGAGGATTGATGTATAGGGGATTCACCTGGGCCGACGCGGTAGATCGTAAGGTCACCAAGGTTGATAATGGTTGAAGAGGGGGAGAGGATAAGTTCCGTAGCTGCTTCCCCTCCCACAAGGCCAGAGGATACGCCGGGAGGGGGATCGATCTTTTGGCCGTACATGTAAGCGTGAAGTTGGTAGCTGTGTACACGTTCCCGGTAGGCGTGGTCGAGCTCGACAACCTAGGATGTCAGGATAAGAACAGGAGGGAGAACGGGAGATTATGGAGTACCCCTCCTGACTTGGGAATTTTGACAACTGTGAGACGGGTGCCATAGAGACGCTGCATCTCGGCGTTGAGCTTTTCGTGACCGACGACGAGGATAACGTTTACTGGGAACGGTGTGTTTTGAGGACGAGAGGGAGAGGACATGTACATACCTTGGAAAGCATCGACGCATGCTTTGATGAGGGTGTGACGGCTATCCGCGCTGGAGCCAGAACTGGGACCGGAAGCAAATGAAGAGGGGGTGTCGACGATCAGGCCGGATACGCGTGCTATTCATGCCCGATTGAGCTGGAAAGGAAGGGGAGGGTGAGGATGGCTACCTTGAGGGTCCATGTCATGTCGCTCAAGGACATGAACACCGAGATTGCGGACTAATCGGTCGAGTAGCTGGGGGTTACTTTTTGTATCTGGGTTACCGTACCAATAAGTCAATGGGATGAGTGCATTGGAAGCGAGGGCAGTAGGAGCCGAAGTGGCCGCGGAACCCAAAGGATTAGCAGGGGAGGCCGTTCCGATTGGGCTTCTGACTACGGCGGCTGAGATTGTGCCTGGAATGGTCCACGCGCCCTGAGGGATGGTGAGGGTATGCAGGAGATAGGGTAAAGAAAGGAGGACTGACTTGGGCGGGATCGAGGTTTACGAGGAGGGGTGACCAATTTTGAGCGACGCGGACGGTGTAATTTGTCAAAATTTTTGATATGGAAGTTTTTCCAGAGTTTTCGGGACCCAAGATGAGGACTCTGGGTGGTTCTGTGATGGCGTGTTGGCCATCATCGGAGGGAGGGGACCCGTGAAGGTCGCGAAGGGCGCGAACACGCATCTGTTCGAAGACGAAGTGGATGTTCGCATAGGTGGACATTGGAGTCTCGTCTGAGACATACTCTGTGGAAGGACGGCCAGTGACGTGGATGGGGGGTGAGTGGGGGTTGGAATCTACAGAAAGAGGGCGACTCATCTGGATCGTGCAGCCGTGCCAGGTGAATACGGCGGCCTTGCATTCTGAGCCGAAGAGATAAGGTTTACCCTCTGCGAGTTCTGCGCCAAAGATCTCTGCATGACCCCTCAGGAGCTGTGGGACGTGAGGGAAGGGAGAGGGGGGTAGAGACGAGATACCTTTATGACGAGGGAGGTGCCGGGGTCGAGTTCGAAGCGGTATTCAGTCTCTGGGTGGAGATGCCATTCCTTGTTGTCTGACATATGTGACATGAGGTGTATCACGGCGGTCGCACGGAGGACAAATAACGACTACCCGGAGAATGCCGAGAAGAAGCCAAAGGGATTGGCCATGATATAACTCGACGTGGGCCATTCGACGAGCAATCATGGCTTCCACTGATTCCACTCACCAAGAGAAACACACTTACAACTCAGCAGACGTCGACGTCGCCGCTTCCCTCGTCGCCGGCGAGCATGTCGTCCTCGACCGCGACCACGCAACCCGTCTCAGGTACTCACACTCGTCTTGACACTCTCCACCTCATCCCCTGCTTTAGGCGCAAGATTGACTGGCACATCATGCCCTTCATGTGCAGTGCGTCCCTCCCTTGTTGTCCCCTTCCTTCCTTCCCTCATGCCCTCACCTCACAGCCATGTACCTGTGCGTCCTCTTGTCCTCTCCCATCCTCGCATGTCCCATACTCCACCAAGGATCACATTCATGGACAAAACAACCCTCGGCCAAGCAGCCGTCCTTGGCATCGAGTGCGTTCCTTCCCTCTGCCTTCACCTCGCATTCACACACTCGCATCCCAGGAAAGGCGCTCACTTGAATGCCAACCAGTTCAATTGGCTCGGCACCATCTTCTACTTCAGCTATCTCCTCTTTCAATACCCTCAAAATCTCGCCCTCCAACGCTTTCCCGTTGGCAAGTGGATGAGGTACAGCTCATCCACTCCGTCCCCACCCTGCTGACTCCTCGCAAAGCATCAATATCTTCTTCTGGGCAATCGTCCTCTGTTGCCATGCAGCTTGCACCTCTTTTGCTGGTCTCTTTGTCGTTCGCTTTCTCCTCGGAATTTGCGAGGGTGCTATCACCCCCGGATTCATGATCGTCACTTCCATGTTCTATACCCGCGCAGAACAGACGCGTCGTGTCGGCTATTGGTGTCAGTCCTTCTTCCCGGCTTTGCGACACGTCTCATTTTTCCAATTCAGTCCTTATGAATGGATTCGCCGTCATCATCCTCGGCTTCATTGCCTTTGGCGTCCTTCATACCCACACCCATAACTTCATGCCCTGGCAGTGGTAAGCACAACGACGCCCATGTGTCAACCCTCTTCATTTATCATCTCAGGCTCATGATCATCACCGGCATTATAACTCTGCTCACCTCGGTTCTCTTCTGGTGAGCACACTCTAAATCATTCCAATCCCTTCCCCGTACATCGTCGACCCTGCTGGCTCCCAGGTTCCTCTTCCCAGATTCTCCAACAGACGCATGGTTCCTAACTCCGGAAGAACGCATTGCTGCCGTGAAACGCATCACAGTGAATCAGACCGGTGTGGAAAACAAATTCTTCAAGATAGAACAGTGAGGTGCTTCTATCCGAGTTCTACTCCCGTCTGATCATCGTTCTTCGAGATTCCACGAAACCGTGAAAGATCCCAAAACGTGGCTTCTCGCGTTTTTCGCTGCTGCTGCGTGCGCCTCGTTCTCATTTTTGCGTCACTACTTTCTGATTCCAAAACCACAACCTAGCAACATCGTTAACTCGGTACATCCCCATTTAACCATACCTGGGTTCAACACTGAAAGAATTTTCCTAGCTCACTAATCAACGTCAGCTCATAGTTGCTCAGTTTGGTTTCAATGCCCTCCAGACGACCCTGCTTGGCTGTGTGGATGGCGCGGTTGAGAGTGCGCAGCTTCATGGAATCTGACCCGAATCCTGCTGACCAAACCCTCCGATAGTCTTGACAATCTTCCTTGGGGTGACGCTTGCGTCACAGCCATACATTGGTCGTGCCTATGCTGGTGTGCTGATGTATCTTCCCGCTATCCTCGGTGCAATCCTAGTCAGTACCCTACCATTCTCGAACAAAGTGGGCCTGCTCTTCTCCTATTGGATATCAAGTGAGCCACCATGTGACTCTCAAAACGACTGCATCAGTTAACAACCACCTAGTCTCCGCAATTGCTCCGTTCACGATATTCCTGGGATGGGTAGCTTCCATCACAGCTGGTCATACTAAGCGTGAGTTCATTCTCTCCTTTCACCTCGAGCCGTTGTCTTACAGACCGTTTGGAGGTATAACCACAAACGCCATCGTACTCTGTGCCTATGCAGTTGGAAACGCTGTCGGTCAGTTTATGTGGAAGTCGCAGTACAAGCCACGGTATGTTCGCCCAGCTGTCTTACCGAGTGAACTCAATATATTGTAGGAACCATATTCCGTGGGCTATCATCACTGTCACCAACCTTGCTTCTGCGGTCGCCCTCCTCGTGTTACGCTACCTGTACCAGCGTGAAAACAAAAGGCGCGATTCCGAAACTCGGGATGATACGTACGACGCTGTTTACGTCAAGACCGAGTCTGGGGAAGAAAAGCAAGTCGACAAGGCGAGTGCACCATGAGCATCCCATCCAGATGATGTTGACTATTGACCACAGGCTTTCCTTGATTTGACCGATAAGCAAAATCGCGATTTCCGCTATGTGCTATAGGCCTCTGCCCGTAAATCTTAAGAATGCCCGCCTGAAAGACAGTACCTTATGTGACACAGTGTAGGACTGATAATGTCTATATGCCTGTACTTGACTTGGAGTCTGCGCGCTTTCGCCGCCTACGATGGGGATGGGAGAATGACCATCGTATAAGTGTCCTTTACAGGGTGTTCGGTCCGTATGACTCCCCGCGCCCAAACAATAATACCCTGTCTTTTGGTCTCCATCAGCTGGTTTGGACAAGCACGAGCAACATCCTCATTGCCCTCTTGTGAAAGAGTGGAGGGTTCCATATAACTGGAACTTGCGTACTTGGAGTCTTCCGTATAAAAAGAATCTGAGGTATCGTCGCTCGCCAACAAGCTGGAACAGGTGCTGCAGAAAGACGAGGCAAAAGATCCACATGACGCGGAAGACCCTTGCCCGTATTCGAAGATAGGGATGTCATCGTTGACGCTTGGTGGGCACGTCGAGTACTTCGAACTGCAATGCGAGCCCGAGCCAAAACCACTACCCCCATTCAGCGATTCGAAATCATCCGAGCTGTGCTGATCACAAGTGAGCAATGATGGATGACTACTAGGACGGTCAGTTCGTCCGATGCCGTCGCAAGGGTCGATGGCGGTAAATAACGACTTTGATAGATGAAGAACATGCCGTCGCAAAGTAGTCAATGCCAATAGAAGGCGCAAGCGCTCGACGACCAGTTCACATGCAGGCACGCCAGGAACGGGACCTGAACGGAATGAAAGTTCGTCCACGATGTAAGCGGCGCAGTGTATTACGCCCAATGTGCGGCGGAGTGGCAGGTATGCGATGACACGAACGTGATGCGCATCATATGCGAGACCGAACAATACCAGCCACTCTGGAAAGTATTCCGTGGTGGTCGCGGGGGTTCCTCCGTTCACCAGTGAAGTGAGGCGCGTGAGATGGAACTGCCCGTGACTAGTCAACTCTTCGGGGATGGACGACAATGCGATAGGTCGGGGACAGGAATCAAGAGACGCAGCGGGGGAGTGTTGCATCTGACTCTGAGTCGGTTCTTTCATTCCAAGGAGCAAGCACCGAAGGTTATTTTTAGGCCAAACGTCCTCTTCCAAGACGAGTGCAAAGTCAATACGCCGGAGAGTACGTTGCGACCACGAATGGCTCGTCGCTGGTATGTCGCTAGTTTGCCCTGTCTCAGCAACAATGTGTGAAAAAAAAAATCGCTGGTGAGCATACCTCCTTGGGCTGGTGCCAGGGATGCCCTCAAACGCGCAAGGAACCAACGTTGCCAGAGAATCTTCCATCCCAAAGTCCGTCAATAACCGCGACACGATGCCCCGCGGTAGTTCTTCATCTGGTATCACCAAACGTGCCTTTGCGGCACTTTCGAATCGAATGTTGCGAAACGAGCAACGTTGGAGCGCAACGCACTCCATTCCACGCTTGCCGTCGGCCAAGGCCAAGAATCCCTTATAAGGCGCACGAGATTTAGCAAGACTCTTGCGCCAAAACGACATGCACCAACCATCCACGAGGTGGGTACGATGAGTTTGGTGCGTCCTTCAGGTCTCCAGTGAGAGCGAAGATGGAGCATGTATGCTAATGACTGTCTGAGTTCTGGCGAGCACGTCTCAAGCGCACCCCGGTTGAGTAACAACCTGTCTGTGGTCAACCAGTCTGAAAGAAGATTTGGTCTCGAGTCTCACCTTTCTTGCTCGTGTCGCTCGAGATCCGTACGGCACATCTAAGCCTGCAGAATGGATAGATTGTCAAGGCGTAGGTGTGCAACAGGTATGCCACTGGGTCGCGGGTGAGCAGAACGAACAAACTCGCGGTGAAGGACGCAAGGAAGGCAGGTTGAAGGTTGCATAGTGAGTCGCACCCTTGAGCGAGATCTGTTACGTCTAACAATGTGGTGAAAACAACTGATACTTTTGTACATAATACAGTCAATTGAGCCTCCGATCGTCTAGTGTTTGGCGAGGACGGCGGTCATCGAGTTCGGGAGTCAGTATTCAGTACTCAGTACTCAGGCGAACATCATCACATTCATGAGTACAATTCGTGACCTCCCATAACTTTTCTAATTTATATGAACGAGGCCACCTTGACTGCTTTTCGAACAGCGGCCGAGTTACCCTCACGGTGTCGATAGGTTGTCTGAAATACACGATTCGTTTGGTATTTTGCCTTGGAGACCGACGTGGGTGCAGTCTTAGGTATTGTGATTGGTCTTCCAAAGAAGTCAACCGGCGGCTGGCCGCGATGTCAGATCACCTCAAGATGGAACACTTCAAGTTGACAAGCGCCTACCTTGTCTGCAATGTCGTGTTTTTCTGTCCGAGCACGCTTGCTGAGAGGGCCAAGGTCAGAGGCGATGGATTGGGTTCGTTCTGATGGACCTTGCTCTTCTGCATCAACCGTCATGTCTTCAGCATTATCGAACTCTCGTGCAGCCGTCCTTCGACCACACTAAATGAGGAATACTAAAGGAAGGCTAACACGAAGATACTCACTTCTTATGCACTGGCCTAACATTCGTTTTTCCAACCGCAACCGTCTGTCGAGTGACCAGAGAGGTATCAATCTGTGACGAAGTCAGGCAGCGAGTCTAAAAAACCGGAAGGGGCACGGACCTCTGTAGCGATAAGGTGACGAACAGCATATCTCGAGACGGGGATATCAGGCGCACGCCTCCCATCATACGTCACGAAAACATCTATTGGCCTGTGGCATCGCGTAAGTGGCAACCGAAGTAACATTGGGGTGGTACACACGGGTCAAGTCTGTAGACCACCTGACCATCCTCCGCTCTTTCTTGTACGAATCGGAGTTCAAGAGAAATCATAATCTCGACAAGATGGGCGAGCAGAGCACGTTCCGCAGGTTTGATAACTTGGCTGTTGACCTGTGACAAGGCAAAATGAGCTCAACTTCTGTAGACAAAGAGGTAGGCGGACTTACAGGTCGCAAATGGGGTGATATTATCCGATTAATGTAGGGCGCAAACTCTAGTTGGAGAACCTGGCCCATGACCAGGTGTCGGTTGGCTCCCGTATTTCTTCCAGAAGCACAAATCCCATCATAGAATGATTTCAGAATATTCTCATTGGTACGTGTGATCAACAAATTCTGCCCAATGGATGTCAGTAGTCGTAACGCACAAAAGTTGAAGGTACTTGCATCCCAATCGGTAGAGTCCCTTTCAACACGTTTCCCTGCGCGCTCTCGGCAGAGCGGGTGGAATGAAACGAGCAAGTACGGGAGGTATACTTGCAAGCCAAAATCACCGTCGGCATACATGGCCGAAGATATTATATCGAATGTTCCCAACCACTCATTAGCCGTCTCGTATCGGGTCATGTTGGCCTCGTGTCGGTGACAGTTGGTATAATGCGCAAAGCAACCTAAAAATATTGAATACTAAGAGGTTGTTATGAAGAAAGCATACCATTGGCAATGTTGGGATGGTTGTTCAGTGCTTCTACAGCGCGACTGAGGCGGTTTACATATCGTGCCTCCTCCATATCACTTATTGCCAGCTCCCGGATTCGCTTACGTGACAAGGGAGCAAACATCTCATTCAGGACTGCTGTTGCAGTAACATCCCCCTCCTTCATACCAACCGTGGCACGACGGATTAATTCCTCTGTGACGCCTTCATTACGTGATTTTATAAACTGTTCTATATTAATCAAATACAGAATCGATGTAAAGTGGGGCGACGGACCTGTAGGGTGTTCAAACAGCCTCTCAGATCGCCTTTCGCAACATTAACCAGGGTACTGAGTGCTCTTGTATCTGCGTCAAGCCCCTCGAGCTCGCAGATCTCTCGAAGGCGCTTGACTATGTGAATATCGGCCGGTCGTGTGTATCGAATCTGCTTTGCGTGCGGACGAAGTTTAGCTAGTGAGTGTGCGTTCAGATCATTGCAGATGCAAATGATGGGCCGTAGCAGTGGTCGTTTGTCCTTCTGCGCTCCGGCATTCCCTGTTTAGTCTCAGTTAAAGTGTGATCCAGATAAGAAAAACACACCCACGTTTTTTCTTTGGTTTATCGAAGGTAAGTGAAACAAGTTTCTGAACGAAACTGTTTGACTATGAACAAGACCTGAGTACTTGAAGTGGGTCAAGCTAATGACGTACGTTGTCACCGCCACCAGTCGCACCATCAATTTCATCGACAATGAGCAAGACAGGTTTCGTGCTGCCAATTGTAGAGCCTGACTCAAGTATAGGCCGGACCCGGTCTTCAACTGACTGCGCCGACCGTGTGTCGCTGTGGCGCGTTTGGTCAAAGCAAATATTACCACGTACAACAGAGTCACCTGGCATTGATTTCCACTGCTTCGTAGCCCGCTTGTGCAGCAATAACATGGGTTAGAGTGGTCTTGCCGAGGCCAGGAGGACCAGATATCAGGAGCAGCTAATGAAGGATCAAGTTGACAGATGGGAATGCGAGGTTATCAGCCACTTCACCTTCTCCCTTGGCCGATGGTATTCGTCCTCGGGGTCGTAGTTCTGGTCGTCTTCTCTATGCCGCTTTTTGTTTCTCTTTTTGCCGAAAACGCACCAGTCCCACTGTTTCACCCAAGCCATCACTTCCCTAGCGACCCTTTCATTACCCAAGAGCTCCGTGAAGCGCTGAGGGCGATATTGATCAACCCATAACATATCATCAAGTGGGCGGTGGGACGCGTCCGGTTTTGAAGTCCTTTTTACATCCAGTGAGAACCACGCCTACACAGTGAAATAGTTCCTGTGCATACGGAATAATAGTGCCCGAAGTTGCGGATACCGAAAGTTCATCCATCAGCCTGTGGACAGGCACATCGAGTAGGCTTGCCATCGGTGATGTCGGAGGCGACTTCGGAAACGACTAATGGCTAGGTCAGTAATGATAGACATGGGATGAGATTCCGCACCTTTTGCGGAATCATCACTCGTGGCTTGCGCGGGATAAAAAGAAGCTTTCCGTTAAAGGTTGTCGCGCGAAGAGGTGCACGGGGATGTGTCAGTACTTTGGAGGCGGAACATAACTTCGGGTTCTCTTTGAAATTTGATTTGAGACCCAGGATATCTGAAACTGAAAGGAAAGCATCTTCTGATTTCCATGAGACATGACCCCTGGATGGGAGTAGGAGTACTTGCCTTGTGATGATGCAAGTGGTCCCGGCGAAGGAGCTGTAGTAATTTGTGGACATGACTAGACGCGACGAACACGACACGACCTACCATCATCCTCTGACCGCGATGTGCTGTCACTCGAATGAGGTACACTCTGGCTGTGGGGCGCGTCCGAAATGCAAGTGGGGGGCTCAGTGTCGAGCGTCGGAATGGACGAATCACCTAAGAGACCATTGGAGACGAACGCGGGCGGCGAAACGACGGGTTTTGGGCCAAGCAATCCAGTTGGCAGGAAACTGTCGACCGTCATCACTGCGTCAGTATGACAGCTTTGTGGACGCGTCGGTCACGCATAACGCGCTCGTGACTTTCCCACGAACGCGTCTTCTAATGATTATTTATTGAACCAAAAGAACAGACACTTATTAATATTCTCCAGCTTTTATCCCAATACTTGGCCTTGGAATCTGCCTGTCCCCACTCCCCACAAAATGCAAAGGTCCATTTATTCGCACACCTATGCGGCCGTTACATAAGGGACACGGCTGAAATCGGGTGAGTCGGAGCTTGGAATTGAGTTCTAATTTTACTTGGCGGATCGGGACGAGTATTTCTTCTACTCAAATTCCCTCACTTCAGTCGTCGTCTTCGTCGTTCACCACAATGCTTACCGCCCGCGGCGTCACCCGCGTCTCCAGGAGAGCCCTCAACAGTGCAAAGAACCCTAGCAGGTTCTTGCAAACGGCCACACCGTTGTTGGCCCGCTCCTCCTTCCCTTCCTCCGCGCCGAAGCAAAATGTTGCAGCGCGTCCTTCACGTATTTCTGCTTCCCAGCCAGGTTTGTCTTTCTTTCTTCACCCCTCCTTAGTCCTCATCCTGTCTTCGTTCATTTCGAACCTTTTTTTGCCATGCAAATTCAGTGCGTCACTATGCGTCGGAGGCCAAGGGAGCCATTGGTACCGTGAAGACGGTCATTGGTGCTGTCGTCGACGTCCAGTTCGAGACTGATGCTCTCCCTCCCATTCTCAATGCCCTCGAGGTCCAGGATTTCCACGGTGGTCGTCTTGTTCTTGAAGTTGCATCGCATCTCGGCGAGAACTCCGTCCGTACTATTGCTATGGACGGTACGGAGGGTCTCGTCCGTGGACAGAAGGTCGTAGACACCGGTGCTCCCATTCAAATCCCTGTCGGCACTGCAACTCTGGGCCGAATCATGAATGTTATCGGAGAACCCATTGACGAACGTGGTCCCATCAAGGGTGTCAAGCTTTGCCCCATTCATGCTGACCCACCCCCATTCGTTGACCAATCAACTACCGCTGAAGTCCTCGAAACGGGT
Source organism: Boletus insuetus (assembly GCA_038093095.1). Classification (NCBI taxonomy): domain Eukaryota; kingdom Fungi; phylum Basidiomycota; class Agaricomycetes; order Boletales; family Boletaceae; genus Boletus; species Boletus insuetus. Next base: position 40,608 of record JBBPRQ010000019.1, on the reverse strand, counting down.
ATCAAAGTTGTCGACCTTTTGGCTCCCTATGCACGTGGTGGAAAGATTGGTCTTTTCGGCGGAGCTGGTGTCGGCAAAACTGTATTGATCCAGGAATTGATCAACAACGTGGCGAAAGCCCATGGTGGTTTCTCTATCTTCTGCGGTCAGCACACATTCATGTTCAATATAGTTTGGTATTGAACATCATGTCTTGTTTCTTAGGTGTTGGCGAACGGACGCGTGAGGGTAACGATCTCTATCACGAAATGATTGAGACCGGTGTCATCAACTTGGAGGGTGACTCCAAGGTCGCCCTCGTCTTTGGTCAAATGAACGAACCCCCCGGTGCCCGTGCCCGTGTTGCCTTGACTGGTTTGACCATTGCTGAATACTTCCGCGACGAAGAGGGCCAGGACGTGCTCCTCTTTATCGACAACATCTTCCGTTTCACCCAGGCTGGTTCCGAGGTGTCTGCCTTGCTCGGTCGTATTCCCTCAGCTGTCGGTTACCAGCCAACTCTCTCGACCGATATGGGTGGCATGTATGTGATTTTCCCCCTAGGTCGTATTTGCAATTGACAGGGATCTAGGCAAGAACGTATCACAACCACGAAGAAGGGTTCGATCACTTCCGTGCAGGCCGTCTACGTACCTGCAGATGACTTGACTGACCCCGCCCCGGCAACTACTTTTGCTCACTTGGATGCAACGACTGTATTATCCCGTAGTATCGCCGAGCTCGGAATTTACCCCGCTGTGGATCCTTTAGACTCGAAGTCTCGGATGCTTGACCCCCGTATTGTTGGCCAGGAACACTACGAGGTTGCTACCGCCGTCCAGAAGATTCTCCAAGACTACAAATCATTGCAAGATATCATTGCTATCCTGGGTATGGACGAGTTGTCGGAGGAGGACAAATTGACTGTACGTATGATGGATGCGTTGTCTAGCACATGCTGAAAGTATGAGTTCAGGTCGAGCGTGCCCGTAAAATCCAGCGATTCATGTCACAACCGTTCCAAGTCGCCCAAGTCTTCACGGGTTACGAGGGCAAACTTGTTTCTTTGAAGGACACCGTCCGGTCATTCAAAGAAATTCTGGCTGGTATCCATGACCACCTGCCCGAGTCTGCGTTTTACATGGCTGGTACGATCGAGGATGTCAAGGCAAAGGCCGAGCAACTCGCTAAAGAGATGGGTAGCAACTAGAGACATAGATATTGTAGGCATGATGTTATCTGCTGCCGTGGCCTCGTCATATGGCATTGTGTCGACACAAAATTTCTTATTATACCGCGATTCTTATATAGAGCGTGTGCGGTACATACCAAAGAACCCTCCGGGAGTTATATTTGTACAGAGAGCGAATGAGGCTTCTAAGGCGCTATAGCCAAGTGGTTACGGCGACAGATTAGAACGCAAAGCGAGTTCATCTGTTACTCTTTGAGTGCGCAGGTTCGAGTCCTGCTGGCGTCGTCCGTTGATTCTTTTTGGTCTGATAATTATGATCAAGCTGTGCTCTGCCAGGTTGCGTCTGCTTGATATCCGCCTCCACCACCCGCCTGAGCTCCACAACAATGGTCCCTACAATCGATCAGCTAGAGCAGTATTTTGACTATGTCGAACGCCTTGTCGTGGACACGCTTGCCGCCGCCTCGCCTGAACTTCCGAACGTCCAAGAAGCCTTAAACCGTCTTTGGCTCGACATTTCTCGTTTTGGTCCTCCTGGCCTGCCTTCTCTCCCGGATATCCGTGTTCCTGGGCTTAGGCCATTCGAGGTACCTCCCCCTCCCCCTCCTCCTCCGCCAAAGTCTTTGATCGACAATGCTGGAGACTGTATTGTCCGGCACCCATGGATAGCATCGGGCATGGCTCTCGGAGCAGGCTTACTCGCAGGATACAGCATTGTCTGCATGAGGTCTCTTAAAGGGAGACGTGTCAAGGTAGCGTCTCCGCAATTCGAGAGACGCCAGGCTGTTGGTACGTCTCTTACTTGTTGCTCATGACGCCAACTGATATGTCGTCAAGTAATTTTAGGCGGTGACCATCCTTTAGGGTTGCCTTTAATCATGGAATTTGAGAAACAAGGCTACATTGTCATCACTAGCGTTTCATCACCGGAAACTGTCAGTGAGATTGAAAGCAAGGGGCATGGTTATGTTCGCGCCCTCATACTAGATCCTAACGAAGTACGCTCTGACATGCACCCCTCTCCTCCGAAGAGACTGTCTGATGCATTTTATGCTAGCCGGGAACAATTCCTATCTTCCTTCGATCTTTAGCATCTACCCTGTCGCGACGATTTCCTATAACCGCTGCAGGCGACCCATACGCACCCACGCCTTATCATCCGATGGTACATTCTGTGATATCGTTGTTGACCATGCCAACTGCGTCCGTCCATTGTGCACCAGCACCATTCGAACAAATATCCTTGCGCAGCACCTACCTTCCTCATCTCCTCTCCACACACCTCGCACCACTTCAAGCAATCCAGGCCTTGCTGCCACTGCTCCGCGCAGACGCCTCGCGCGCGCGGGGTCACAAATCTATCATCCTATGTTTACCAGCTGCTGATGCACGTGTGGGACTCCCATTTGGGAGTGTGAACGCCATGAGCGCCGCTGCCACTCTCCGTGCGGCCGATGTTCTCCGCCGGGAAATTGCTGCCGCCCAAGGGATGAGCACAATCCGTATCGTAACTGTGGATGTAGGGGCAGTTGGCTCATCGACGGGTGATCTCAGTGCGACAGTCGATATGGATGATTGGACTCCTTCGGAGAAAGCCACATACGGGGCGGCCCTCAGTGCACTACGAGAAACCCGGGGTTCGCGTATTCCGGTGGACGTTTCTACTTTTGTCGACAGCCTTGTCAGCGTGGCCAGTGGTGGAACAAAGGCGAGATATTCTGGAAAATTCGTTTTCGGTATCGGTTTTGGCCTTGTCTATGAACAGTTTAAAGACTGGGTACGAGGCGATAGGTTTTCTATCGGGGCAGGAGGTCAGTCGCGTAACTCGCCGTTCCATTGACTCAACTCATGTTTTGTTAGCTGGCACGTATGCGATTGCGTCATATCTTCCTCCCGTACTTCTGGATAGTCTTCTGGTCCTTCCTAACTTCCTGATGACCATTCGGAATCGCCTTCTACCTCCTCTACCCCCACGAAATGACCCTCCTAGCAATCGCACTGTTAGATCTACAACTCCTGCTTCTCACCCAGAGAATGTTCCGGGCACTGGGACAAGTTGTTTGGTTGTACAACGGCCTGTCGGACTAGTCTCCACGATCTCAACAGCCGCAGTAATTCCCGAGTCGCACCCCGATGTCGAGGAAGAAGGAACAAGTCCTGACGCGGAGGCAGAAAGCAATGACGGGGACCATGAGAGTACCGGCGTTGGAAGTAGTTGGGTGAGTCTGGGATCGCACGAGTCCTCTGAGTGACCAGCGGAAGAATTTGGAATTTCGCTGATGGTGTTGATTGTGGACACTCGTACCGTGGGTCTGTGAAGCCAATGTCATAAAATGTTATAAACTACATCGTGTAAATTAACTGCTGTCATTGTTCCTTCTGACATTTATTTCGTTCGTGCAACCTGCACTTCACCCAGTTCCCCTACAGCGACCACTTGAAGAATGGGTAAGGTCCACGGTCGAAAGAACATGAAACAGTGGGTGACTTCCTTATCCACATTCTCTTCAGGCGTTTCTCTCTGGCTTGTGCCCGCAACAGCACAGATGGATAACATCAAATCTATTCTGCCGAGACGCCCATCGGGAGATCATCTTCTCTCCCCGAGCTCTTACCCCGTCTTCCCACCCCACATAACTCTTGCTACGGTCCCCCTCTCTGATCCCGGGATTCCGAACGTGCTCCTTGACGCCGTGCCAGTGAGCCAGCAACCAATCCGTGCCAATTTCCAGTCCCTCGTCGTTGGTGACCACTACTTTCGCTCTGTCTTCATCGACATCCGAGTCCAACCTACACACGAGCTCGTCGATCTCCAGAACCAGATACTGATCAACTTGCGTCGTCGTGGCCTCGAACCCACAGCACCGAGGTTTCCTCACATGTCGTTGTGTTACATCGCAGATGAGGACAAAAGTCATCGCGATAGGACGGCGCAGGCATTGAGGGATACAGGTGTCGTTGCCAGTGGCGAGACTGGTGACATGCAGTCCATCTCACTGCAATGCGGCGACGTCAATCTTTCAGGCTTTGATGGCACGGAGATTTGGTTGGTCAAATGCGAAGGTCCCGTCGAGACATGGGAAGTGAATGAGAAAAGGGTCAAGTTGAGTCTCAACCTCTGATACGAAAGGAAAGGAAGCGAAACAAGTTGTAGGATTTATCATACACGGTGTCTGGAGGGATAGTACATGTAGAGCAACAAGTTTGATAAAAACAGAAAAGCTTAGCAAGTGGGCTGTTAATGAGACGACTCGTGATAGTACAAAAGTCATAGGATATATCCAAGCACCGGCATGCTCAGAACGGCAAAGAAGATCAACAGAGACCGTCGTAATTTGCGGTGGGGGCTGTCCAACTCCAACTTCATGATACAGTTCTTCCTGTCCCCATGATTCAAAAAAGTCTTGTAGCGATGGTTCAAGGAGCTCCATTCAATATTCCCTGCTATCCAGTCGATTAGTCCGTCTGCATACGCAGCAACGTGACGATCGAGATCCGCATTAAACGAAGGCAGCACTTTCCTGCACGCATGGAAGCGGTCCAGGGCCGCCGTAAACAGTTTCTCGGTATGATCGAGTCTTCTCTGTAAATCCATATGACTAGCCATGAGGTCCTTTTCCATGACTGTCAAGAGGTTGTTCAATGCTCCATTATCGCCGTATTCCTTCTTGAAAGAGTAGACATCCTTGATGAAACGCAAGATGGATTCACTTTCAGCGGGCAAGGGTTAGAAAATTGGGGCTTACATTGACAATGAAAACCATATCCAAAGCGACGTCCTCCATCTCTCTTATAATTGGGTGTGCCAAAACATCGTCAGGGATATAGAGACGGCGAATGGACCGCATCAGAACAAAGCATGGACGAGTACCGATCGTCTCCCGACGCATGACCATGTACGACTGGATGTTGCGAACCGTTTCCTTTTTTGAATGGGATTCCCGGTCAAGGGCTTCTTGGATGGTGTTCTTGGAGAAGTGGGCGTTAGAATCAAGGAATTGTGGCCAGTGAAAGGGGTCCACGACGGCTTTCATGTTAGGGACTAACTCCCTGAATCGGGAATCATCAACGAGTCCATCGCTCAGAATTGTTGACCAACCTGCGCATCGTCCGGATGAATGGATGTCGAGAGCTTTCACCCTTGTCACATTGCGACAGCGTTTTCATCCACAACTGCGAGCGAGTTACAGCCTGTGCGCTCGAACACCGATCGCTGTACAATATCAATATCTGAACATACATAGATGGAACGATGGGCGGTACGTACGTCAACTCCTCTAGCATGAATGATGTTGTCATATAGTCAAGAATTCCCCTCAGCTCTGCACATGAAGCAAGGGGAAACGCTAAAGCTGCCAGTAGAGGCATTTCGGCATTAAAGACCTCCTATCAACGAAAATCAGAGAGTGAGCTAACACACGCAAGTGGCAGATACACGCAATAGCGAAGAGCCAGCCAATCTTATCATGAACCCATGAGTTGTACCCGGCATCAGCGTCCTTAAAGTAGGGACTGATCTCGCCACCTGGTTTCTTGGGGAGGAAAGCGAGGAAGTTAGGAAGATGGTAAGCTTGCATGAGCGTAGGGAGTTGGTCTCCCTTGCACGATGCATCCTGTATTTGTAGCTCCTACGGTGGGCGTGCTCCAACGGCATCGGGATCCAAAGTGAAACTAGTACGTACCTAACCGGCGGTGGCGAGAGTCGGTTGTCCTGGCAGGACAGCTCAGTTGCCGCTCTAAGGACTCGCTGTCCTCATAGTCGGACACTTGAAATTGGGAGGATGCTAAAATCGTGCAAGGTTTGATTATCATGAATTTGCCAGTCTGGCTTCATCTAGTGTCAGTGAGCGTAACTTGTAACAGTGTCAGAGGCACTACCTGTAGATCTGGGGATCGTGAAGTCACCGTACCCAACATTCGGAGATGGATGTCATCCATGTCTTACCACTAGATCACTGCGACCCTGTTGTCTTAGATTGAGATCTACCGGGAGTGAGACAGTACGTACAATGAAACGAAGAGGTTCCAAAACTTGTCTGTGCTTTCTCTGTGGCAATCTTGATCATCAATCAGTGCCAGAGATACGAATCACGTACTAAGTATTCGTGTCTTGTTTTAGTATTAATGATTACAATTGAGAGTCATTTTAATGTAGAAGCTCGAAACGGTGGAGAACAGACAGGTGATGCGGGCTAAGTCGACGCGGCCAAATGAATTACTACCACAAATATGAAGAGGTGAAACAGCATCGTGGATAAAAGAATGTGAGAGCGCCTGCGGAGTGGCACCGCCGGGATAGATTACAAAGTCCTTTGCTGATCTGATGCAAGACCAAATGGTGAACACGCTGATGGAGCCTCGTATGGTGGCAACGGAATCGAGTAGTCGAGCTTCCGTTCGCCATTTGAATGAAAGAGCTGTGAATACGCTGGAAGGGTATGCGTGAAAGGTACATTCTTCCAAGGATCTTCACACCGATGTTCTATAACGTTTCCAGAGGGTATTTTGGGTACGTTGACATGTCTCATTGGGAGAGAAAAGTGGAGACGTTCGAGTATCGTTTCATCCGAATCGGCAAGGTCATACTCGCAACGAATCACGACATGCATGCAGTGCTCAACGCAGAAAAGCGGACTACGCTCGGTAATCCGTCGCTTCCGGGTGCCCGCCCAATCGCGCAGATAAGGCTCCGCAAAGACAGGGATCTTGGTCTCCAGAATGTACCAGTTGTCCTTTTGATTATGGTCCTGAGCGAAAATACGGCTGTCTCCTGAGATGACGTATCTACCCGATTCGGTGGGAGCAAGGATAGAAAATGATCGTTTTATACTTGATCTAAATGTCCCAAGGAAACTGGTGTCATATAGGGTATGAATGGGATGAGGGTTTTGCAGCGGAACGTGAGGCGGTTGATGGTTTTGCGAAGGAATGGGATACTGGTCGATATCGTTTCGACTTGAGCTGTTCCTAGTTGATGGGTATGAGACACCAACTAGCAAAGACTGGATGAAGGCAAACCTGTACACTTCGACCTGCTCTACATCGACGGAAAACTCTGTTATTTTTAACTTGATCCTCTCGGAGTCGTCCATGTCTTTTGCGCGGACACGCAAGATAAAAGGAATGGATGTCTCATCCATTGCTATAGCACTCGGTATGCTGGCGACGACCTGGATCTTCTCCAAAACATCGCTCGGGATAGATCTTCGAGAGGAACCATCCGAATCAGGTGCGCGGCCTGCATCCACGATGTAGACAGACATTTCGAATATGCCGGGGGAGGATTCAGGCCCGGGTTCAACGAACCGTCGAAGAATGACTGGGCATCTAGGCGCATCGACTGTGCGTGTACGAGAACGGACAGGGCCACAGATGTTCGCGAAGGACAGTGAGGAATGACCGTGGTTGATATCGACAAATGTAGCAGTGGCATAAAGAGCGTAAGAAGTCCCCGCTGCTGGCAACGAGGCATCCCCATAAACCGAAGTAGTTGGCAGCCAGCCGGGTACCGGGATGTCAAAAATGACATTCCACAGGCAAGGCCTATCAGAGTCCTCGTGACCTTCGTTTGAGAGGACCACGGGGTCGCTAGGTAACAATTCGCGTGTGACTGAGCAGAGACGGATGCATGCATATCCGGTTCCAGGGGAGAGCGTTTCCGATTGGCCTTCGAAGGTGATAGTCAAGGACTGTAACAAGATACGCCTCGTTGTCCTTCGTCGGGCGAATAGCGAAGCAGGAGGGGAAAGTGAGACGGAAATATGACCTGACAGCGATAATGTTGACCTAATCAAGTACGGTGAAGCCCACAACGCCAGAAAACGAAGCAGACACCCTTACGACGAATCCGCATCCCCATACATGTCTAGGACGTCTGAGAATGGCTGGATGCTGAGTGCAAGGGGCATCTGTGCTAGCCCAGGAGTGAACTCTTGTCGAGAAGCCGGGAAATTAGCCTGGGGCATTTCGTGGACTGTAACCCGTTATATACGGACACTTGCCACTCGGTTACCTGCACGGGGAGAGACAAAGGTAGCCAGGCCAAAGGGTTGCCTGGTACGAGGCGGATGATCACCCTGCACGATCCCCGCGGTCTTGGGACTGCGAAAATGGGTCAATATAAGCAGTCCCATTGTTTCATAAGCTGACGAGTTGCCTTTGTGGGAGCACAAAGGGGGTAGGAGAACAATGGAGAACTCGCTTAAAAGCGCGGGAGCTGGGACATCCATTGTCTCCCCTTTACGAGTCAAACTTTACAGTATTCGATTGCAGCTATTCATGCCAAGTGTGCAAGTCCACTCATCCGAATACTTTGGACACTGCTAACGCATCCTCTTCTCTGCGACGAAGCGACTTTCTCCGTGCATTATCTTGTTGCGCATCCTTTCGCTTGCCGTACTTGTCCCCCTTGCTTTGCCTGATCAATCTCCTTATCGCCGTTGGCGTGATAAATTCTGCAGAGTTGACGGTCATGTCAAAAATGGCATTTCAGTACCAGGGAATAACGGCGAACCTGGATTAGAATAGACAGTGGCACCGCCAAAGGCACCCTCAAAGATCCGAATGGGTGTTAATACGAACCGAGGGCCAATCTCGACCAACGATGTACTCGGGAGGCCATTGGGTTGCTGAGGATCCTTTTCAAAGATCTGGAGCAGAAGGCATTCAAACGCCATATAAGAGACATCACCACGCAGAACTGACCTGAAAGTTTCGGAACCAGATTTTGTTGTCGAGTATGGAGAACGTTAGGACGTGGTCGATGAACGGTTTTGCTCTTCGAGCCAAAGGCGGCACACCGAAAATCTGATGAACGCGCGGTTAGGTGGATCATTTCATCAACCCAATTCTCGCACATGGGTGAAAATTTCTTTTGTCAATTTGCCCCACTCGCTCTCGTCAAATGCCTTGTCAAAACTGAGTATACCCCGACTCCCTTTGAGGCAATTACCGGTCATCTTTAGTTCGTCCATCGTGTGCACGTTCTGCACGTGTAGCTTTATGCTGGGTCCATTGGGAGTCTTCGTTGCCCACATATAAAGATCCTCATGTCTCCGCGCCTCAAAGTACAAAGCATTATTGCAGTTATTAAGATCTGCCAACTCCGGGAGCAGATGCAGTTGAGACTTCGAGTCCAACTTGGATTCTGTGGACAGAGTATGATGTGAATGTCTGGTGAAAAGATGTGGACTAGCACGACGCACCTTTCTTGGTGTGAGGCAAGAGAGACTCCAGATCACTCATGAAATGTCGCATACGGTGGGTGATACCACGAGAGGAGAGCAACAGGACACGCTGCTTGTTCCTCTTTTTTGCTTGGACTGGCGCGTCGTCGTCGACATCCATGTCATCCGCCTTGCGTTTGAGTTTACTTTTTGATTCGACTTTGGCAGCATTGGCTCTTTGTGCTTTTAGTATGGACGACATTGAATTTCAGCAACAAAAGTTGGCTTCAAGGCTCAACTTGATGAGAATATTACGTAAACACATTCGCACGACGTACACCAAGTGCGCTCGCGTGTGCAAGACCAGGCAGCATCCTGAAACGACCAGCCTCTCCAATTACAAGCATATACTGAAGAGGCGAAGAGAAACAGAAAATTCTCAAAATCCACATACAGAAACGATCTCAGGAAGAAGATGACGAAGCTGAAGCCCGAAGTTGCTTTTGTTTCTCTTGTTCCAAACGCTAATCAAAAGTATGAGGATGGGATACGAACATGAGCACAATCACATACGTGGTACAATAATTGAACTGCCATTTGTATGTTGGTGGGTTGCCCAGTGATCACTACCAGCCTTTCGCCTTCCGAACCAGATGACGGAGCGCCGTTCAGGCCAGCGCCGGGCTCCATGATTTTGATTTGGCTGGCGCTCATATGCCTTATCTCATTGATTTTGCTACCACCTTTTCCGATGATGCATCCCACAAGGTCGTTCGGAATGTAGATTTGCTGTGTTTGTAACTGCTGGGGAGGGTTGTGTGACGGAGCATATGGGTGATGCGACGAATAACCCGGTACATAGGACGACCCGGAATACGGCGGACGTCGAGTGTAGCTCGAGGGGCGATAACTTGAATGGGCGGATGATGATGGCGTACGTTCCTGTGCCTCGATGAGTATGTTGCCGATATAATACGTCGCGATGTGGATCGCATCCGCGACCCCCGCTACGCTCAGGACACGCTAAGGTTATTAAATCGCATATAAGGCTCGGGAACCAAGGTTTGTCTGAATCGTAATGCGTACTTCGGTAGAGCCAGGGAGCATGCCCTCGCTCGCGTTCAAGCGAGCACCACTGGCGTCTTGAATTTCCTTGATTTTGGATCCTTGTTTGCCTATCACTGAGCCCATACGAGAATTGGGAATCATGAACTTGATAGTGACTGCGCGACTTCCAGGGACCGAGGGGACGTCAAAGGGTTCGTCGTTGATTCTCCGCACGATGAGGCCAAAGGCCTGATGATGATGCCGCGTGAAAGCTACGAGGCACAAGGTATCGAATACTTGCCTTGGACACTGCATCAAGGGGCCCACTGACGTTGAGAATTCTCTCTGGGTTGCCGGGGATACTCTCTGAGACCATGACGCGGGCACCGCTCTTGTCGCGAATCTCGTTGACATGCGAACCGCCCTTTCCAATGATGATTGAGGCGTCTTGTGTGACAATGAGGCATCGCATATGAATCATGGCGGAAGGTGGGGGGAGAGCAGAGGAAGAGGAGGGTGCTACGGAGGTAGTCGCATGTGACCTAGCATCGTCTGACCTGCTGCGGGAATCGCCATTCTTGTTGTCGGATGACGAGGGCTTGGGAGAGGGAGTGGACGCCGTCGTATCTGCTACAGATGCGGGGCCTTCTGCCATATTCACATCATGAGTCATAGATGAAAGAAAAGGTGGGCCGGAATCCTGGGTCTTCTGAGCTCGTGAGTCATCCGGGGATGCCGTAGCGCCTGTATTTGCACGCTTGTGATGCTTCTTCTCGTCCGAGTCTGAAGGAGAACGGGAGCGTTTGCGATTATAGTCAACTTCTGCCATGACGAATTTAGCCAAAGAACAAGAATGAGATGTGGATTTGGGGATGAGGGCTTGAGAGTGATGATGATATGGAAGATGGTGTGTACTGAGGAGTCGGAGGGACGGATGAGTCTGGGGGGGAAGGATGGGAGGAGGTGAGGAAATGGTGGATTCGAGCTGGGTAATCGCCAATGAAGAACGAAATAAACATACCTTTGAAGAAATCTGTCGACTGGATAAAAAAAAGGGGAAAACGACGACGAGCGACGTGGGTCGGTCAAGACAAACACATCACAATACAACGACACAGCCTCTCACCATCCACCATGTCCTCCGAAGACGAAATGAGTGAGCACACCCGTAGCAGTACCGCCCCCGCGACGTTCATCTGAACCACAGATAACTGGGAGAAACCCCCAGCAGCCACCAAACATCGCGCCCAGCCACGCAAGCCATCCTCGAAACGCGACCCTGACAACAATGACGATGGTGCGGCCAAACCAGGGACAAAGTCCAAACCTCGCTCTAACGCAACTGGCGTCAATCAGAATGGCCAAGAAAGTGCGCCAACTAAAAAACCCGCAGCTCCCCCAGATGCGATGGAAGTGGACCAAGCGGAGAGTCAGGTCAATGGACAGACAGCAACGAGCGATCCCCTCGCTTCCTCCGAGGTGAAAAGTCGAAAGGAGCTGGACCGCTGGAAACAAAAAGCCAAAGAGGTATGCTTTCCTTTCATGCCTTGGTTGCTCGGAGCCCAATGACACAGATTGCAGCTCGAGGCTCAACGAGACGCGTTGTCAAAGCAGTTAGAAGACCTTTTCCAAATACGCAAGACTGAACCAGAGCAAGCCCTTGAACAGTTACAAGTGCAATACGACGAGCGTGCTAAAAGTATGTCGGGACTTGACACTTTGTTGCACCTGTTGACCGTCCGTAGCACAGGACGCTCTCGTCAAGGAGCTTACTTCCCAGTTGGCACGCATTGAGCCACTCTCTCGCACGGGACAGGCAGTTGCACTTCATTTCCTGACAAGAGAAGCCGCCGACGAGGAAAAACGTGCGGTAGAGCAAGATATATCACGCCTTCAAGAGGTTATCAAGGCAAAGGATAGTGTGATTGACGAGAAAACAAATCGAATCGCAGAACTAGAACAATTAGGTCAGTACACACTGGCATCCTTGTTAGACCCTACGCCTACTCCGGATACGATTATAGTCCAGGATGCCACTCGTGAGCGTGATGCTGAAATCGAGAGATCAAAGGAACTACTTGCGCGAGCCGCACCCAAAGGTACCCCGAACACGCGCCCACACTCTAAGCGACCGTTTGGCATGGACGACCCAAAGATGACCGAAGTAATCAAGTTTTACGAAGACATGTCTAACCTTTTGGTCGCGGGTGTCAAGTTCGAACATGCACCAGACTCTGAAGAGCCTGACGTCATATTTCATTGCGTATACACATACTACGAAATGACACGTCGAGCCGATGACATCGAGGGTGAACGTATAGGTGAAAAAAGTTGGTTTTTTACGTGCTCTGCATTGGCCCGCTGCTCATCAATGTGGCCCCTGCCGATAGGTATCAACTTTACCATGCGTATATTCAATGGTTTCGGTGGTCCAAATGGCGAGCCCGCATCCGAAGATGACTTTATACATCGCCGGGTCAAATACGCTCCCTTGAACCTTGACAGGGAACCGGACGCCTTTGTCAAGAGCCTAGAATACATGGGAGATTCATTTACATTTCCCTGCGCGCAACAGGGGCTGTTCCTCAATTCGCTTCGCGAAAAAATAAGAGACGCTGCCAAAGACGCATCCGAATCTGGATCTGATATAGAGGGGATGGATGTCGGGGATCGTGACTCACAGTCGTAATATACAATTTTGTTCACATTAGTTTACCCTTATACCCTCATCATGTATTGATTATCGCACTCAAGATTTCGACGCCGGATTTCGTATAATCGCTTTCATCCCAGCTTTGTTCCAAACCTCGACTGCATTTTGATCCCCGGATTTGAGTGCATTTTTCATCGAGAGCTCAGCATATCCAGCTTCGCACTCCAAACCTCCAAGGTTAGATCCAGCACCCACAAGGATATCTACAATATCTTTGTGCCCTTGGCGAGCCGCCTACAATCAGTCGAGTACAATCAGTACGATGCAAGCTACAAAGACGGATGAACTGACATAATACAAGGCAGTGTGTCCAAGAGTGTCTCTAAGATGCACCAGTGCGCCAGAATTTAGCAGCCAGGTGACACTAGCTGTGTTTCCGAGAAGTGTTGCCACGTGTAGAGGAGAACGACCAGAGCCAGCTTCAAGGCAATTCACAACACCTCCTGGAATAGTGGCTGGCGTAACGTCTTCCGCCTCCCATGTATCCGCGACAGTCTTGCAAAACTGTAAGCTTTCTATGTCATTGCCAGCAGCAGCAAGGTGCATGAGCAAGGGAAGGAGGGCTGCTTCAGTCGATGCCGTCTCACTCGCCGTGCCAGACCATGACGCAGCAGCATCCCGAGCATCGCTCCCCACGGATGGAGTGAAAGTAATCTTTGGTCTTTGGTTTGCCGAAGTTGAATTAGAAAGTCGTACGAATTGCGTTAAAAGTCCCTGAACGCTCGGTAGGTCAGGCGCAGCCGTTGGTGGTCGGGTTGGCGGCGGGAGTGCAGGACGGGTGAGTTCTCCGCGTAGTGGCATGCTGATTAGTTCCCTAACTTGATTGAGGCTGAGTTCGGGCTTGGATAAGAGGTAAGCGAGTTTCGCAAGGGCGCACTGTTTACTGAGCCCTTTAGCTTTGCAATGTAGATGCAATAGTCATGTTACCTCTGGCGTCATATCCCCACCCGGAACTACGCCTACAGTCTGGAGGATTCTGCCAGTCTTGTATGCGTCAGAGACGGACCCCTTCAAGCACTGCGTTATTGCAACAATAACGATTCCCGAGTCGCATGCCTGCTTAAGAGCTGCCATTAAATCAGATCTCTGTGGCGCATTCCCAGCGCCAAAGGTCTCGAGTACGATACCACGGGTTGGCGGAGCCAAGAATGCACGAACAGTGGCGTCGCTCATTCCGGGAAACAGGCGAAGAGTCGCTGCATTGCACTGAGGGGTGAAAACCTGGTAAGCTGATTGGGTCACTTACCAACGTGGGGACTCATTTCTGCAAATGCAGGTGACGATCAGTGAGACACATAGTGAAAGATAATTGAGCAACTTTTATGAGCTCTAAAGCGACGCAAGTTTGTTTGTCTCAACACTTCGTTCCAGTTCACCACGATATCGATCCCAACTATTAAAGAAATTGAAAATGTCAGTGAGAAATACAGGACCACAAAATATGGTAGCAACCATTGACCAGGGGAGGGAAATTTGGACTGTGAAAGGCATTCAAATCGTAGGAAGATACTTTCGAGACTCGATTCCCGCGATAGAGGGTGTGATTGAAGTATAGGCAACACTCTAGAAGGATGAATATGCACTCATGGTCCAGACGATGCAAGAGTACCTGGTATGATATAATGTCCTGCAATGGTTAATGCCCCAAGAAGATTATCTACGGCATCATTCCGAAGCTGGCATAGAGGTATTTGCGCGCCAGTTAGGATCTATGACCAGTAGTAGGGTCCCTCGTGAGGTGTTTTGTGCACAGAATGAAGAAAACCAACCACAGTTTTTCCAAGGTCTTCGAGCAGAAAGCTCAACGCGCTGGACGAATAAGACATCGTGTCCGTTCCATGAAGAACCACGAACGCGTCGAAATCCATATAGTTGAGCTCTATCTCTGTCGCTATACGAATCCAGTCTGTGAGGAGTCAGTGGAGAGTTGTGTGTTGCAAAAATGAAGGTCACATGCACCATTTATTTCAATGTTGCTGCTGTCTAATAAAGGGTCCCACTGATATGCTTGTTTGCCATTGGACTGTTTCATTGACCATATGCGTACCTCGAGAATAGCATATCGGATACGCTTCCCACCATACAGACCAGGTCCAGCACTTCTAGGAGTAACAAAGCTAGGGAGCCTTGCTTGGTAAACATCGTCTGCAATCTTTTCGCATCGAATGTCATCTATGGGCGTGCTGCTCGCATCGGGTGCAAGTTTCCGTACTCTGTCGATAGGACGGTATGACTTCACCAAAAGGGTGGGATGGGAGATACTGGAGGCGTCAGGAAGACGTGAGTCTGTGGCAGATGGACTGGATCTCCCGCTGGTTGACCATTCTCTATAACCATTGACGGATCCTGCATGTGAATAGAGGGAGTTTTGGAGAGGATCGTGAAACCGTTTCTGACTTCTGAGTGTCTCCGTGAGGAAGAAAGGTTCGGGTACGTATCCCTGGGCACTGAGGAGCATGCCAATTGTTCCACCGGTGTATATGACGAGCACCCTGGCTTCGTCCGAAGGTTGTGCAGGTTCCATGACAAGGTCAATTCAAACTCCGGCGACCCTGGGCCATACTGTACTCTACAACAACTCGACAACTATGCAAGCGATCCGATCCGTCTTCGAGTCCAAAAAAACCAACGTACATCTGTTTTCAGGGAATACAGAGCAGCGAGTCTAACCAATAGGACAGGGAACGTGTGCTCTGGTGACCTTCGTCACCGCAGGATACCCGAGATTGACCGATACTGTTCCCATATGTCTCGCCATGCAAAAAGGAGGGGTAGACATCATCGAGCTAGGGGTTCCTTTCTCAGATCCAATCGCTGATGGCCCTGTCATCCAAGAAACAAACACGGTTTGCCCATTCTCTTTTACTTGCTTGCTTTCGTAACCAAGTAATCAGATTGCAGTTCACAATGACATCGATTACGCTACTGTGCTCGGTCAAGTTAGAGAAGCCCGCCAGCAGGGACTTACTATCCCTGTATTACTCATGGGTTAGTTGCTACAGGTGTTACCCATTCCAACTTCACGTCACGCAACTCTGCAATCTGCAGGTTACTATAACCCCATGATCGCTTATGGGGAAGAAAAAGCTATCCAGGATGCGAGGGAAGCTGGCGCCAACGGATTCATCATGGTAGACCTCCCGCCTGAAGAAGCCATCAACTTTAGGGAAAAGTGCCAGAGAGCCGAGTATGTCAACCATCAGTCTTCCTCGGAACGATAATGACGATCTCTAGCATGTCCTATGTCCCACTTATAGCTCCCTCGACATCCTTGAACCGGATCAAATTTCTTACTTCCATTGCAGACTCTTTCATTTACGTAGTTTCCAGGGTACATTTAATCTACATTTCGTCGCGTCATTGGCGCTGAACCGTCCACAGATGGGTACTACTGGGTCTTCCGTGCAGGGTAGGATCAATAGTGAGCTCCCTGACATCGTCGCCCGCGTGCGAGAGCACACCTCTATTCCTATTGCGGTTGGTTTCGGAGTGGCTACGCGGGCTCACTTTGAATACGTCCGAAGTGCGGGTGCCGGTGGCGTGGTCATCGGAAGTCGTTTGGTTACTATCATCAAGGAAGCATCTTCAGACCTCATTTCACATGCAGTGGAATCATTCTGCCGTGAATTCAGCCAGGATGAATCCTCTCCACCAGTAGGGTCTCCGTCGCCTCCTTCGCCATTGGCTCCTTCCGATTCGGAGAAAGTAACGTCTCCATTTGCAACTTCCCTGCCCGCCAGGTTCGGTCAATTTGGAGGGCAATTCGTTCCGGAGGCACTGTTTGATTGTCTACTTGAACTCGAGGAAGCACATCAGTCGGCTCTCAAAGATCCCGAATTCTGGAAGGAGTTTGAGAGCCACTATGGTTATATGAACCGTCCTTCAAAATTGTATTTTGCAGAGTCCCTGACAAAGCACGCTGGTGGTGCTCAAATCTGGCTGAAGAGAGAAGATTTGTGCGTACGCTCTCGTTTGTCTGTCCTTCCTAGCTGATAGTTGATGTAGGAACCATACTGGCTCACACAAGATCAATAATGCAATCGGCCAGGCAAGTGGTGCGGTCTAGACGATGATTGCCCCATGACCATTAAAATACACAGATTCTCCTCGCCAAACGTTTGGGCAAGAAGCGCATTATTGCAGAGACTGGCGCCGGACAGCACGGTGTCGCAACCGCGACTGTGTGCGCCAGATTCGGATTGGAGTGTGTCGTGTACATGGGTTCCGACGACGTAAAACGCCAAGCACTGAACGTCTTTCGGATGAAAATGCTTGGTGCGACAGTATGTTACTCGTCTCTTGACCTTTCTTGGTATCTAGAACATTCCTTTCAAAGGTTATTCCAGTCCAGTCGGGTTCTAGGACACTCAAAGACGCAGTCAACGAGGCATTGCGCGACTGGGTAACCAACCTATCAAACACGCATTATCTCGTTGGGTCGTGCATTGGGCCCCATCCTTTCCCGACCATGGTCCGCGATTTCCAAAAAGTGATAGGGAAGGAAATCAAGTCGCAACTTTACGAAATCAGAGGAAAACTTCCCGATGTCATCGTTGCTTGTGTTGGGGGTGGGAGCAATGCAATTGGCTCATTCTATGAATTTATACCCGACAAGGACGTCCAATTGGTCGGTGTGGAGGCTGGTGGAGAAGGTTCGTGTTGTGATGTTTGAGCGATTCGTGAACTGATGACGGGGACAGGTCTCGATGGTGATCGACACAGTGCCACGCTTTCCAAAGGAACACCTGGTGTGCTTCATGGCGTGCGGACGTATATCCTACAATCTAGCGTTGGTCAGATCATCGAGACACACTCTGTCAGTGCGGGTCTGGATTACCCCGGAGTCGGACCAGAGCATGCTTGGCTGATGGAATCTGGTCGCGCGGAGTATGTAGCTGCAACAGACGAAGAGGCATTGAGGGGATTCCGCCTCATCACACAACTCGAGGGAATTATCCCGGGTAAGTCAATGTCCTACCATTGAATATTTGCTAAAGGGAAGTTTAGCACTGGAGTCATCGCACGCCATCTGGGAAGGGGTCCGCCGGGCGAAGATGCTTCCGAAAGAGACGGATTTAGTCATAGTAAGACGTTTTTAAATCGCTGTGGTCGGCCAAGCTAACTCCGTTTTGCAGTGTCTGTCTGGGAGGGGTGACAAAGATGTTGAACAGATTTCTCAGTTACTCCCTGGAAAGTGGGCGGATAGGCTGGACTGGCATGTATGAGACGTATGCGTAAACAAGAATTTGCGAGTAAGATGTTTTGTAGACAAGTTGTAGACTATGCTCGTTATGGACAGTTAGGGGGACTTCTCCCTCGCTTAGCACTCGTCTTGGACAATGGCCACAGAACCTTCAGCCGCAGCAAGTCAAAGAGCTGTGGAAAACCTTGCAGCTAAACTTCGGAGACGGTTGGTAGAGTTCCTCTATCATGCAACCCCAGGTTCACCTCTATGTTCCATAGTCAGGTCGTCGGCTCCCGAGAAACGGCACTAGAAACTGTCCTCGTGCTCCGTCAGGTCGTCTCCAAGGCTCGATTTTCCAACATCGACCAGCTTGTTGAGATAATTCGTTCCGTGGGCCGAAAATTAGTGGATGCGCAGCCCAAGGGTATGTGTCGACGTCAGATCTCAACTTGAAATCAACCATCATCCCCCCCTCGTCAGAGTACACGGTAGGAAATACTGTTCGCAAGGTGTTGCATCACATCCGGGAAGAGTATCACACGGCATCCCAAGGGACGACGGCCCCGCCGACCTCGAAACCTACGTTCTCGATCGCAAAGTTTGTTTCGCAAGGACAGCCCCGTAAGCAAGCTACCCCTCAGAAGATCTCCCATGAGGCGCGAGGTACCCTGAAAGAAAACAACCCTGACGATCCCGATGCATTCGCCCGGACATTAAAGCCTGTACTCATGGAAGCTATACAAGATGTCTTTGACGAGCTCGAAACTGTATACGACAACATATCAAAGAATGCAAAAGATCACATACACTCCGAGTACGTCGTCAGTTTGTTGTTGCGCCTTGGATTTAAATAAATAGCATGCCTCCAGTGAGATCATCCTCACGATAGGCAAGTCCAACACTGTAGCGGCCTTTTTGAAATCAGCTGCTCCTTCTCGGAAATACACTGTCATCGTTGCAGAGACTGCACCATCGTCAGTGCTTTCCTTGTTTTATTCCTGTCCGAGTTCCGACTGTTGTCTGGCTGGCAGAAACTGCGGCCACGAGATGGCCGAGTCCCTCTCGTCGGCAGGGATATCCACAGTCCTGGTTCCCGATTCATCAATATATGCCCTCATGTCGCGGATAAACAAAGTCGTACTGGGTGCCCATGCTATTCTTGCTAATGGCGGGATGTTCGCCATTACCGGATCGCTTCTGGCCGCTACAGCTGCTCGTGCACACAGCACGCCGGTCGTCGTCTGTGCAGGACAATTTAAACTTACCCCGCAATGGAATTTATACCACGAATATGGTGCTCTTGATTTCGGAGATCCCAGTAGTGTCCTCGGGTTTGAAGAGGGCGATCTGGTAGACAAAGTGGATGTCATAAACCCCTTCTATGACTATGTACGCCCAGAGATGATTGATGCATATATTACAAATGAGTGAGTCTTGCACATCTTGTCTCTACCTGAATTAACCATCTCCACAGTGGCGATCATCCACCATCGTCGGTTTACCGACTTATCAAGGAGGCTTATGACGACGAAGACTATGAGCTCTAGGACGTGATGTCACATGAACGTTTGAACTTGGGTTGCTGGTCAATCTTGGCGTGACTACTTTGCTTTGGTGCTCAAGATGTCAAAGAAAGCCTCCTGTGGCAGATCCACACTACCAATCCGCTTCATACGACGTTTGCTTTCCTTTTGGTTTTCAAGATGTTTCATTTTGCGTTCGTAATGACCTGAAAAACTGTAGTTTAGCGAGGCAACGATGCCTTGACAAGTTAATGCATACCTCCATACAAACCCGCTGTGACATCTGCGCGCAACGCTTTCAACGTTTCACGAGCGATGATCTGTTTCCCGATAGCTGCTTGAATTGGGACCTCAAATAACTGTCGGGGTATAACCTTGTCTAGGTGCAATCGGCGTCAGCGAACTAACCCAAAATTACGATGACCACTCACGCAATTTCTTGACCCAGGTCCTCCCGACCTCTTGTTGTGCAGATCGGTGCACAATCAATGCGAGGGCATCCACTGGTTTTCCGTTCAAGAGAAAGACCATCTAATTCGGGCCGAACTGAGCTGAAGTTACGGTACCTAGTCACATACTTACCTTGGATAAATCGTTCCGCCTATACCCGGCATCCTCATAGCTGTCCATCGTCAGTTCATGCCGGCCTAGAAAACGATAAATACACACTCAAAACTTGCATATCCCGAACTTTTGCTCTTGAGTTTGTCGAAAAAGTCAGTCACGATCTCGCTCAACGGGATCGTACACGTCAAGATAATGCGAGCAGATTTGGTCGCCCCAGCGTCTAAATAATGATGATCCAAGTCTTCCGCGCGGTGCGCAAAACAGAGCTCCATCATCTCGCCGAGGTAATCTAAGGGGAAAGTTTAGCATTGACAGAAACGTAGAACGAACACAGCAAACCTTCGGGAACAATGATCGTTGCCTTGACCACTGGTTCTTGGACCTCTTTGACACCTGAGGAAGAGTCTGAAAGACCTGGAAACTCAGTAGGATTGCTGACAATGACAGTCCTGTCTTTATAAACGACTGTCGAATCTCATCATTAGCTGCTATACTCTCAGCTGACGGAAGCAGCTCACCTTTGTAAGGAACGGTAGGAGCGGTAACAATGATGTTTGCGTCGTACTCATCCTCCAGACGCTGACGGAAGACGTCCATGTGCAAAGTCCCAAGAAATCCGAGACGGCAACCTTGCCCTAACGCGGAGGAGGATTCACGCTGGACCGAGACACTTCGGTCAGTAAGCGTTAGCTAGACATGTACCTCTTGTGAGATGGAGCGAAAAGTGGTAGAGACAGTTACGCACACGTTTGACGGATTCTTCGAGCTTGATAAAGTCACTCGTGTCGACGGGAAAAATACCCGCATAAACCTGAAGACTGTGAGAATTGAATTTCAGGATGCGAGGAATGCCTACCATGGGCTTCGCAGGTCGAAAACCTGGCATCGGATCCACCTGTGCTCCCACGCGGTAGAGAGTATCTCCGACATGAGCTACATGTTCACCTTGGTAAGAATTCCAACAAAGAAAAGCACCTCCACGGACCTTCCGATGATTCTTTCATGTTGCAAGCTATATAACCAACTTGTCCGGGTCGTAAGCTCGCAGTAGGAAGCTCTTCCGGATACATGACACCGACTTCCTGTACTTCATACTTCTTGCGAGTATGACAAGACGCGATTTTATCACCTGTAAACATAAAAAGAAACCTAAGAGATAAGTTTTCAAAGGTAAGTGAAGCTGTATGTACCTTTACGAATCACCCCATCGTGAATGCTCACGAGTGAGATGACGCCTCGGTAACGGTCATAGCTAAGAAGGTTGAATGTTGGTGAATAGACACACCAATCAAGTACTCACTGGGAATCAAATAACAAAGCTTTAAGAGGCTTCTCCGCAGATGCGGATGGAGGTGGTATTCGTTCAATGATGGTTCTGAGCACAGCATCTACACCTTGACCAGTTTTAGCTGAAATCTGCAATACATCGACGGGATCTACACCAAACATGGACTCTAATTGTAAAATGACACGTGCAGGTTGTGATGCGGGCATATCTATCTGCGTTGAAGTCTACTGAGGGGTTTGGACGGCTAATAGGGCTCAAAGATGCAGACCTTGTTAAGGACAGGGATGATCATCAAGCCTCTCTCCTTGGCGATGTGATATACGGAGATGGACTGCGCCTGAACACCTTGCGTAGCGTCTACCAGCAGAAGCGCGCCTTGGCAAGCTGCCAGAGAACGGGAAACCTCCCATGAAAAGTCAACATGGCCCTTGGACGAGATTAGGAGAAATGTTTGGTACCCTACACGGGAAGCTCACTGGGGTATCAATGAGATTAAGGAGGTATTTTTGCGATTTGAGGGCATACACCATGCTGATGGACGGCAATGAGGCCATTGCGTAGCGCGCAAAGGAGGATATTCACCTCGCTGTCTGAGCCTTGACTATGCACAGCTGTGTGAGTAAGGCCGGTTTCATTTTCAGTCTCTAAGTACCTCACCGGTAATTCCGCGTTCTCGCTCAACTTTGAGTTTATCTAGAACCTGCTGGTTGGAACCAGAAGCTTTCTTTGAAATGGTGCCTGTAAGCTAAATGTGTGTTAGTAGTGTGACATACGGGGAACTGCACGCGAATGCACCTCTAGTAGCCTGGGCAAAGAGGTGAGGCGAGCATATCCATGACACGAGGAAGGTGACTGACCGATCGGCCAAGGTGGATTTACCATGGTCTAGGGTAAGTGTGAATGTGCACGACCAGAACGAGTTTGAGAAAGAAGAATACCAATGTGGGCAATGATGGAAAAGTTCCTGCAGGGACCCATCGTGAGTTGTCATCTCCAAGGTGGAGAAACAGACATACCTTATGGCGTCGCACGGAAACAGGGCCGTATCCACATCCTTTTGCACAGAAGAGACGGTGAAAGAACGGGACAGAGGCGAGTGTCGTAGGATAACTCTGCGCCATACCGGGAGCATCCCAAGCATATGTGTTTGAGTCCAACTATACTGGTACTAAATATACTGTTGCTTAGTCAGCACCGGCTGGACGTCGACGACCATGTCTCTCCAAGAGGCATCCGAGGCGCGCAAGGCACAGCTGGTTGCACTCAGAAACAGGAAGGAAGGACGTGCAGACGCTAATGATGGGTAAGCTGCACATGGTTCTGCCACTAGCATTTGCTGATGCTTGCGGTGTAGTGGATCTGTGCTACTGAACCGAAACTTTGACCCAGAAACGCGGACGTTGAGAAAGCACATGCAAAATGAAGGATTGACACAAGACACTGTTGAAAATGACGTCGAAGGGATGGCGGAGAATATCATCACGGAGGACGAACAACACAGAGCACAAGAACTAGTAGGTGGTGACACCGGGACACATGATGCACAACTGAGTGCTTGCAGGACGTGTTCAACATTGCGCCGAAACGGCCGAACTGGGATCTCAAGAGGGAAACGGAGAAGAAGCTTGCAAAGCTTGAGAGAAAGACACAGGAGGCGATCCACACGCTGATCAGTGAGTGCGACAAAACACATGGACATGGTAGCGATGACACGGGTGTGCAGGACAACGATTAGCGGCACAAAAGGGACAGTCTGAGGACGTGGTGGGTGCGATGAATGCACAGGAGCGGGCGTTTGAGGTAGAGGAGGAGGAGGAGTAGCGGCGATATCGTGTAGTATTTGGCAAGTGTGATCGCACAGGCGAGTATTAAAAGCTGTGCGACCGTCGACACATACGTTCCTACTTGCGACTATGTTGTATTTGGTTTCAGAGTCTGATCCCGCTCTGCGTCGAGTCCCATCCCTTGTCTCTTATTGTCAGCGTGGTGAGCAACACTCGTCCTCCTTCCCCCTCCTTCCAACCCTCACCCCCTCCTTTCCCTCCAGTCCTTTCGGCCCATGCAGACGGTATGTCCTGTACTTTCTCCTCGTCCTTGCCCTCATAAACACCCAAACAGCCATAACCTGTCTCGGGGATGACATACGGTACGATGTTATTAAACCCGTACTCGAGTGCTGCTCTGGAGACACCCTGCTCCGCTTGGAGCAATCCTCTCCGGTCAGTCCATTTCGCAATCATTACTGCTTCCTCTCATCTTTGGTTCAGTATCTCGAACAAGACACATCAGGCACGTTGGTCGTCATCGCCAAATTCGTCTGCCTTCGTCTCTAACGCGATGTCGTCAGATCTATGGGAACGTCTCTGCTTCAAGTCATACCCTTTACTTGCCGAACAGCTCGCGCGAAATGGCGATCAACAACCTGAATCCTGGCGTGATCAATACTTCGTATGTGTCCTCTATAGCCCCAAGAACGCTGCTTACACATCTGCACACAGCTTCTTCGCGAGGCCGAGGCACATCGGCTCGAAGAGGCTGCATCGAGGCTCAGAAATCAGCGCATGGAGGCTGCAGAGCGCAAGAGAGAACGAGAGGTCAAATTGACCGACAAATTACCTCCTGCTAAGCGCGCGCGCGCATGTAAGCGTTACCTTGTTCTTGTTTTGCACAACTGACACACAATCCAGGGGGAACATCTGGCCAGCCCAGGTCTCTGTTTCAGAAAACGAAGAACGAAGCAACTAAACTCCGAAGGACTCTGTATACACCTCGGTTACCCCCCAAAATACCCAGCAAGGTACATCGCCCCGAAACCACAAACACACACGTGGCCCCATCGACGAAACCTGTCAATGGTCGGATAGCTGTCAAAACTGTCACTGTCACCCGCCCTTCGGCTTCGTTGCCGCAAACGACACCTCGTCCCGTTCAATCCACGAACGCGGAAGACCCTGTTTCCAAGAAGGACCTTTCACCGTCCCAATTGGCATCGCCTCATCCCCCATCACAGCCCACTGATCCTCGTCCCTCCAAGCCACCGATACAAAAGAGGGATCCCATGGCATCATTATTCATGCCAAAGCACCGCGCCTTCTCTCAACTCCCTTCTCAAGCGGGAAATGATAATCGCAGCGTACCTGCACGGTAACTTAACCATGTGATGTCGTTGTTGAATTTGTTCATACCACGGTATTATCACAGTGTTATATAGGCATCTATTGTCAAGAAGCAAGTGTTAGTCTTGTCTGTGTATTCTATGTAGCACCCTAGATTCTACATTCCTAGCCACAGTATTCCCCCCCTTTCTTCTATCGCTATGACCATTCAGAGGCAAGGAGACTTGTGAATCATTACTTATAGAGGATCCTATTTTATGACTGTCAACTGATGTTCCAAGAATTATGTAGACCAACGGTGTCATCTGCCCCGTTCGCAACTGGTTTACCGACCCCATTCAGGTCATTCGCACCCTTGACTTCCACAGCTTTGAGGCCAGTAGGAACTGTCCCGTTCTTGGCGTGGTCAGCTCTTAGCGATTCGATGTAGGCCAAGTATCCTTCGTCAACACCCCCTGTCACATATTCGCCTGTAAAGACCGAACAGTCGAAGGTTTCGATTGATGGATTGAATTGGCGGACAGAGGCGATCAAGTCTGGGAGCTTCTGAAAGATGACAAGATCTGCACCGATAGCCTCTGCAATTTCTTCGGTCGTTCGACCATGTGCGACGAGTTCTGAGCGCGAGGGCATGTCGATGCCATATACGTTGGAATACCTGCACAGCAGGTCAAATGGCGGACAATGGAGAAAAGCGGGAGAACTAACCGGATTGGAGGAGCACAACTCGCAACAATGACTTTCTTCGCGCCAACGTCTTTTGCCATCTGGATGATCTCCTTGGAGGTCGTACCTCGCACGATTGAATCTGAGAGGCGTATGTTATGATAGTACGGTATGACCCTCTGGATACGTACCGTCAACTAGCAGGACGTTTTTGTCGGCGAACTCGAGAGCCATAGCATTAAGCTTTTTCCTCACACTCTTCTTCCTGGGTGCCATGAGTATGGGCGATCTCGTAAAAGGTTGCAGACGTGCCTCATCTGTTGTCCCGGCATGATGAAAGTCCTGCCAATATACCGGTTTTTGATGAATCCTTCACGGTACGGTAATTGAAGTTTCTGAGCCAAGTTCAAGGCGGCGACGCGCGACGTATCGGGCACCTGATGTCAACGATCACATGATAAATCAAGTTGCATGAAGGGACAGGACAATGAACAGACCGGAATGACAACGTCTACGGTGATGTTCTTCTCTGACAAAATCTTGCGTACCTCTTCCGCGAGCGCATCACCCATGGCCATCCGGCTCCGATAGACGCTCACGCCATCTAATACAGAATCAGGTCGAGCGAAATAAACAAATTCGAAGATGTCGGGTGCAAAAGTTGCTGGTTCAGCGACAATACGTCTCGAAACCCCTGAGCGAGTGATGATAACGGCTTCACCTATGAGGGGAATTGGCACCCTAGACGACGGTGAGGATATACAAACGTACCGGGTTTGACATCCTGCCAGTCACTGAAACCGCCGGCATCAGCCACGTTACTCTCACTGGCGAATAGCCAGTCCTTGCCAGTACTAGCGGCTCTCCGAGATGCCATCCCGACGGGCCGGATTCCATTCGGGTCCCTGAAGGCGATGATTCCGAATCCTGCAAGCATCGCAACACAAGCGTATGCTCCCCTGCACTGCTTCATCAAACCTCCGACGGCGGTGAAGATGTCTTCTTCATTTATGCGAAACTTGCCGGTTTTCTGAAGGTTGTCGGCAAACGTGTTCAAGAGCAGTTCGGAATCGGACGAAGTGTTGATGTGTCGATGTGCTGTTGCGTCCATGTATTGCAGTAAATTTGTACTGTTGATAAGATTTCCATTCTGCAGAACAACGCTGGGTGAAGATGCGCCTCCGGCGATCACTGTGAAACCTACATGTGCAAGTACGATACCATAGGGTGAGTTAACGTAGAAGGGTTGAGCTTCGGCGTGATTGGAACCGCCAGCTGTCGGGTATCGAACTTGGAGGAACGCCAAGGATTAGATATACGTGAGCGCTTGTCAAAGAGAAGTCCCACCGTGCCCGACGCCCATACCACCGATCAATTTTCCAACAGCCTTGTCGTCTAATACATCCCGGACCATGCCATTCGCTTTGCACTGATAGAGACGGCCTTTTGGGCCACAGGTGACGATGCCGCACGCGTCCTGACCGCGGTGCTGTAGCAAAGACAGGCCCTCACAAATCTCGACGGCGGCATCGATAGTGGGATCGTGGAGGAGTAGACCTAATATGCCACACACTAGGGGATGATCAATTCGCAGAGTCGATTGGTTGGAGATGAAACGCACTGGCGATGTGAGTGATGTGGATTACGAGCGTGTGGATGGAATGTTCTTTAAACCTCGGACGCTTGCCAGGTCAGCATTTTTTTCTCGTAAGTTGTCTGCTGAGGGTGACCGGGCACGACCGGATAGCTAATCGAGAGTTTCATTCACTGCCCCACCTGCCCGAGTCCTTGATCACTGAAACAGTTGCCACGTTTCGCTGGCATGCATCACAAAAATTTCCTATCGCTCATGAGTCACATCGCGCAACTTTCATCGTAATAATACGCGGTTGAACGCGGGATGCATTCTTCAATACTACTATAGGGATATACGGGTCACATATCTATGTCGTTAGCGTTGCAGTAGGGCTGCTGGGTAATAGGTCATCTATGTGCTAGACAAGATGGGGAAGGAGGAAAAGGTATGTGGTCTACAGCGTGATGTTGCAAAAATGAGCGGAAGGATGAACTTCCGATGCCAGGTCCAGGCTCGATAAATACAAAGTGCCAAGAGCACGAATGATGAAATGCAATTAGAAGACAAGCTTCTTGGGCTTCTCCCAGGTGTAGTCTGGGTTGCCAAAATGTCCATAGGATGCTGTACGCAAGTAAACAGGCCTCTGGAGCTCAAGCTCGCGGACTGTGGATAAAATGTATTACAAAATTGAACAGCCAAGAGTGATATCAAACTTACCCATGACACCAGGTCGGAGATCCCAATTCTTGCGGATAATGGCAACAAGCTCGTCATTTGCCATCTTGCCAGTACCATAGGTGTCAACATAGATAGACAGGGGCTCAGCGACACCAATAGCGTATGAGAGCTGGACAAGAGCGCGGCGAGCAAGACCAGCAGCAACAAGGGACTTGGCTAAAATGGTCGTCAGCTTGGCACTCATTCGAAGTAAAAGGGTCTTGTACCAATCCAACGAGCCGTGTAGGCAGCAGAGCGGTCGACCTTGGAAAAGTCTTTGCCAGAGAAGGCACCTCCACCGTGGGCCCCCCAACCGCCATATGTATCAACAATGATTTTTCGGCCGGTCAAACCAGCATCACCCTGGGGACCACCGATAACGAAGCGGCCTGAAGGTTGAATCTGATGTTTTTGTAAATATCAATGTATCACGAATGAGGAACGACACATACATGGTAGACGGTGTGGTCGTCAAGGAGGTTGGCAGGTATCACAGCCTTGATGATTTTGTTCAAGATTTCCCTCCGAAGGTCTTCCGTTGAAATCTCTTCTGCGTGTTGCGCCGAGATGACAATGGTGTGAACTCGGAGAGGGATCATGGCACCACCATCGTTCTTGTACTCGATAGTAACTTGGGTCTTGGAGTCTGGTCGCAGCCAAGCCAGTTTCCCAGAGCGACGGGCCATGGCCATTGCTGCATTGAGCTTGTGGGCAAGCATGATCGTCAAGGGCATGTATTCCTCAGTCTCATCGGTAGCATAACCGAACATGATGCCTTGGTCACCGGCACCATGCGCCTCCAGAGCGCCGTGGTCAAGACCCTGGGCAATGTCCGGCGACTGTTGTTCAATGGCCACGAGAATGTTGCACGTCTTGTAATCAAAACCTTTAGACGAGTCGTCGTAGCCGATTTGCCTGATAGTGTCACGGATGACCTTTTGGTAGTCAATCTGGGCCTTGGTTGTGATCTCGCCAAAGACCATGATCATGCCAGTCTTGGTCGCCGTCTCGCAGGCGACCTTTGACCAAGGGTCTTGTGCAAGACAAGCATCAAGCTAACCGACTGTGTAAGAAGGCAATATCAACCGTAATGCATGAGACTAACGATAGCGTCGGAGACCTGGTCGCAGATTTTGTCTGAGGAACATCAGAGGCGGGCCTGTTGGGATGTCGCGTCGAACGTACCTGGGTGGCCCTCACCAACAGACTCAGACGTGAAGAGGAAGTGCTCTGGGACAAGAGATGGACGTGCGGTACCGTTGGGAGCCATGGGTAACGATGGTGGGCGATGGTAGGGAAGGAAAGAAACAAGGGCACTGTCGTGTTCAAAAAGTTTGGCAATTAAATGGGACTTGGTAGCTTACTTAATCATCACGCCATCCGTCGTCTTAACCGACACATCGTGTTTCGTTGTGTACGAGGTTTTAATTTAGTGTTCATTGCATGCAATCAAGCGTGAAATTACAACAGTCCAACACCGAGGGGATCCGTATTAATCACGGGTCGTGTCTGGTCTTGCTCAATTTTCCTCTCACCGCTCAACCGCGTGGGAGGACCCGTCCCCATACTAGGACTCTGGTTTGCCACGCGAGGGACATCGCTCGTGCTTCGTTCACTCGGCAAACGAACAGCCGCAAGGTCCGCAGCAAGCGGCTCTGAGTCCATCACATTCCAGGAGGCTGGTTGTCTGGGGGAGCGCGAACGTGCGGTGCTCCAGGGATTGTCGGTCGATAGTACTGGTATTGTCTTCTGCGGCTTCACGCTGTCCCAAGGGTTATATGATGACTCGGAAACAGTTGACAAAGATTGCCCATCGTCAATGCCACGAGGCCGGAGCTCGGACGTCTTTTCGCCATTGTCCTCATCTCCAGCTCTCGAAGGAACTTTAAGATCCTTCGTAACTCCATCATATGCTTCTTGTACGGCTGAGAACGCTGCGGTGGCATTCGACGATAGCTTTCCCCAAACGGACTTTACTCCGCCGCCGTAAAAGAAATCTGTGGGATTCGAGTTTCGCCCGCGACCGTGGGACAGTGAATTACTGCCCGGTAAGCTGGGTTGTGTTGGGGGCCAAGAAGCCTTTAGAGTCGTGGAAGCCCCCACGCTGGTGAAACCTTCGGCTACTCTCTGGGGAAGATCGGGTAGGGACGACCACAGCCCCTGAAAGCTAGTAGATAAGCCCTCGGTAGTGGCAGATCTGGAGGGTGGCAATGAAGGAGATGGGGATGGCATTATGGAAGGAGGATCAAAGGTTGATGGTGGTGGAAATTCCCCGCGCGAGCTTGCAGCATCGTCATCGAGTCCCTCGACAGAAGGGGCGGCCTCAGACTCGTCTTTGACTTGGGAGAAAACAACTCTCCCATTCATTTCCTCGTCCGCACGGCCATATAGTTCAAACCAGAAGCGAACGTCCTTGGGATTAGGGAATAGCACTCCCATGTCTGCCTTGCTATCTCTGCGTGTTGGATCATCCAATGAACTGTCGTACAGCGGATTCTTGTGCCTCTCCACGTGTGGTGAAGAGTTTAGAAAGTCCCAGAGGCTTGCAGTGCGTTCCGACGGGACCATCCCATCCTCTCCATATCTGCGTTCCCGCTCGCAGTTATATAAAAACGTTCCGAATTGGCACGAATAAAGATGACGGTGGATCGTACGTAGGAAACACTCATTGAATTCAAATCGTTCGGGAAACTGCCGCAGCAGTTGACGAACGCATTCGAGGAATTGATGGAAAGAAGGACTCGTCTCCTTGATATGATGCTGGGACACGAAGCGGCTTTGAACCGAAGCGAAAAAGGCTTGGGCAGCGTCAGCACCACCATTCCCATTCGTTGTGTCTGCTAAGGACGTGAAAAACTTTTCAGATGATAGATGACCGCAACGATCCAAGAATCGGTGTCCAAAAGATATCCAATCCTTCTCGACGAGTATCTGAAAGCCACGTATTGTGCGATAGTATGGGTCCAAGCAAAGTTGAGCGAGGGCGGATAGTTGAGATGTCCGATCCCATCCATCAGAACAATGGATCAGGACATGAGATGAGTTGACATGTATATTTCGGACGATGAGGAGGACGGCTTCCAATATATTAGACATGTGACGAAGCCAGCCAGATCGGCGCAGTGCTTGGCGGTCCAAGATGGCGAGTTGTTGCGCTTCTCCAGGGAGGTATCCGCTCACGCTTGCAGCCACGGCATCTGCTTCGCGAAGAGCGTCCACAACTTTGCCTAGCGATTCGCGCATAGCGTGGATATGGTCAATTCCGGAATAGACCTTCTTTGCGTCCTTGTAGTGTTCCATGTTTTCCGTGCCTGCGCCTCTGGCAGTGTTTGCAACGGCATTGGCAGTTGGGCGAGCATCTACAATCAAATTTGTGGTGGTTGCACCATAAATCGGGGCGTTTGGCGATCGAGAATCCGGATGATGATGGGTTTGAAAGATAGCTTCTACTAGTTTTTCATCCTGGACAGAGCGATTCTGTTTGATTCCGACCATGGGCTGACTTGAGCGGGTTATACTAGCCTGTGCGCACCATGTGAGGAATCTTGTCTCGTGAACAAAGCAAGGATAATTACGTGGTTCGCCCAGTGCAAATAAGTGAGGGACGGTATTCTGGATTTGCTCCTGTACTTCGATGCATATTGAAGAGTAGAATCGCTTATCCGTGTCGGGACAACCAAACGCGAAGGATAACTCGGGCTAAACTAGAAATCCAATCAAATATCGTCTTATGACGAAACAGAAAAATACTCTACCTGATAATCCCTGTTGATGTCGGTAAAGCGCCAAGTCTTCGTTCGGGTTCCAACACCCATCCGTCCAAACTCCTCCCGTGGTGAATATATTGACCATCCTCCAGCAGAGTCAAGTGGTGGATTCGGGGAGTAGAAGAATGCATAGAGCTGTTTGACAGAGGCTATAGACCTGTCGGTTACAACACTTGGGGGGGAACGAACGCAACCTACAGCACACCGTCAACTCTTTGACGCTTTCAAATACGTCGATGGCATCACGGTCGCTCCCAAATGACAGTGAGAAGGTCTCGAATGACCGTGTATGAAAAGTAATCGGACTGCGCCCATGCAAAGTATGCGGAAGCTGCATGACGAGCGAAATCAACGGATATGGAACCTAGCCTTGGTATCAACATAGGGATAAGCAGTAGGATGAAAAGAGAACTCACCCACATCTCCTCTCTGCCTGGCTCTTCGTAACGGAATATCAGATGGTGCGCTGTCAGATGCACAGAGCCGTGCTGGACGTTCCCTGATTTGCCACATAGAACTCTCTCGACCTACGACGACCTTAGCTACAGAGGAGTCTTAATAATCTTACTTTCTCTACACTTGCCTTGGAGACGCGGATCGCGTCCATGCTGATGACAGAAGACGCTTAGGACCCTACTAGTACTTCGAGGGTGCTGCTTGTACAGGGTTGAATGTTTGTCAATGTTTACGTGCCAGTACAGTAGTACCAATTAATATGTCACCCAAAGACCCAGAGCTCGCTCACTGCATCCGGTTCTCCCTGTACGACGATATCTACATCCTCATCCGAGGCGCACGGGAATGGGTTTCTGACAAGCTCCATCACCAGAGGGGGTTCCCTTTTGATCCGTCGCTTTGTCTCTGCTTCAATGAGCTGGTCCGAAGGCACACCTACTCAGCAACAACGCCTACACACTATACTCCAGCAACTCACCGTCCCGTACGTATGGTCCAGGAAATCTTCCATGGAGTAGCCTGGCTTCGTGAACGCTTCCTCGAATATCCGTACTAATGTAGACACTGCAGAGTCATAGTGTTGCTTATGCGAGTAAAGCTCCCACAATGACGAATCAATTGCATTTGTGATGTTGGGGTTAGTTTCGCCCGGCAAAAAGGGGTCTATGTGACTTGTCAGGGAATCATACTACGAAACAATTCTCCACTTGCCGATGAAGGGACCATCCGCGTCTTGCGTACGATGGATCATCCCCATGAGCGCAGGATGTCGCCTGAGGAGATTGTAAGTCAATGGTATGATCATGATAATTGCAGCAGGTGGTGCAGCGAGAGAAAGCCGGGACAGTCTCTTGACAAATGATGCAAGAAGTGACGCCGGTAAATGACTAGGAATCAAATCAGTTGAACTGGGTCTTATGAACAAGAAATAGCAGAAAAACTGACGTCGAGCTCAAAAAGAGCTCAGTTAGTCGGAAAAACCTTGCACGGTGTTTGAGATGAAGGACATCTCTGTCGAGGAAGGCGTAGAGTCGGGTATAGAACGAAGGGTAATCTCTGAAGGCAATGGGTCAAATAAGTGTCAGAGATGACGAGTAGCTACTCCCAAGTTATAATCTTTGATCAGGGTGAACAAGGCGTTGAGCGCCAAAAGGCCCACAGTCCCCCCTAGTAAGATAAGAACATGGACACTCGGACTGTGATAATACTTACCAAGGTCAACGCATGCGCTTATCCAGTCCATCACAAGGATCGGCCGGGTCAAGTGCGGAAGTACACCCCTATGCATAATATTGAGAGCTCGGGTCGTTAATGTGCGGTTGAAACCGGTCGATATGGACGAAAGGTGAGGTAGGAAGGTGAGCCATGTTCGCGTGAACACAGCGCGGTGGGCTTGCAAAGAGTGAAGTGATTGATGGAAGGTCAGCTGGTGAGTCCTTCCTTGCACACCTACTACCTTTTTCGTGTGTTTCGCGTCTGTATCGTCGTCGAAAAACCTTTTCCAATCGTCTTGCTCGTCTTCGTTTTCCACATCCCGCAATTCCTCGTCCTCCCCATCGACTTCGTCCGCTTTGCCGTTCTTGGGTTTCGGTGGCTTCTTCCCAAGTTCTTCTACCCACCACGCATTCAGCTCCGAAGGACCGGTCGGGAAGGTGGTTAACTTCTCCATGATGGACAACAGATTTCCGGGTAGATTGGGGTGGTCAACCGAGGAGTATTTTGAAAGTATAGCGCTAGTGAAGAGTTATAAATTACACCGAAAATTCAATCACGAGTCTGGGTGCATACGTCGCCTCCCGGAGGAAACACCACCGGATGTCATCATGGACGGTGAACCAGGTGTTCACAAAGTGATCCCGTACATCTGGAGCTGTCTTTCCCGCGAAAGAGGCAGCAGATGTATGACGAGTAGAAGGAGGACAGAGGAGGAGTCCCTGCACGATATGCCTGAGATGCGAAAAGTGAAATTGTGGTTGGTTGTCGGGATTCGATCTTGTTAACGAAGTCGAGAGATGCTTTAGCAGGGAGAAAAGGATATCCAGAGCAACTATCTGAGAGAGAAAGTGAGAAAATAGCACGCGGAGCTGCTATCAGCTTACCCTCAACGTAGCCTCTTCGTCCTGCAGTAAGCCAAGGAGGAGATTGACATAGGCATCAAGCCGCTCCCATACCCACTTCCGCACAACCTTGGCAGCATCACCTCCTCCAGGTGCAAGTTTATTGCTTGATATGATGACGACGAATACGCGGTACAAACTGTAAACCGCTTTAGACATGTCCTTGGGGTATGATGCATTTTGAGCGATATGCAGGAGATCCGAGAGAGGGTTCAAGGATGCATTTTCAGCGACGGCAGCAGTGATCTGAAGCTCAAGATCTTTTGTAACAGCCTTGCCTTCTGTCTTTCGTCTTTTTGTTAAAGGAGGTAGAGAGCTGGGAGGCATCGTCGCAGTACTCGGTGAAGGAAAAGTCACAACACCATAACGGGCAAAACCCCTGAACTTGCATACAACACATTGACAGCACACACAGTTCCATTGACTTTTGAAGGTGTATTAGTTGGTAATGGTCTTATCATAGACATGGGCAATGACAACGGACTCAAAGCATGTTAGGTACATATACCTTGATGTGTGAGTGCATCCCATCTAAATCGCCTCTCAGGCGTCCGTGCAAGAAGTGGGGATTCGTGTGCAAACAGGGCAATAGTCGAATTCGTATCCAGATGACCCGTGGTGTTCGCTCCGTGCACACGATTGTCACCCATTTCTCGATCGGCGGTTGGATTCACACCATCATGACAATTAATAGACCGTTCCTGCTCAATAATGTGACCCACCGACTATGAAAGAACGTAGGCCTGGTGAGAGTCTGGTTCATACCTACCACCATGATGGAATTCTGAGCCCCATGGATGCGAAAGCGAAGACCAAAATGGTACTCGAAATGCATGTCAAGGAACACTGCCGGAATGGAGTACTGTCCAGTCCCAAACCAGTGATTAGTCGATTAGCTGCCGAAAGGTGCAGGTAAGTGCAAGTTGCTGTCAAGCTATATCAACCCTGCGCTGGCAGCACTCACTTGCATGCTCGGTGAGCAAAGAAGATGATGCTCTTGTTCGGAACTTGGAAGCCTGTAGTAATGTAGCTTCTCTGAGAATCAGCTGTGCAAAAATGTCAATGGCGGTGTGTGTTTGGTGAAGAAACCAGAAGACGTGGACTCATCGAGAGGAACGGTCCTATTAATATTATGATGGACTACTGTAACTCGTCGTAAGCGAGTTGTAAGCGACATTCACCGTTCCTTCGACCCGGTCATGCTCTTCCACGGCCAAAAGGCTCTTGCTTTGGCTCGACGACATGCCGATCTCGCCAGCAAAACCAAGCGATGGAATATATGCGCATTCCATTCGTCGCAATGGTGTAGAAAGCAGTATTTGGACGCCAGCCAGGAGGTATGGGTCAATTGTCTGGTCGATGACAACGGCGTGACGATCCTCTGCCCTAGACCTTTAACGAAGTTGCACTGGACGCGCATGCAAACGACAAAGTGGTCCTGGTCGATTTCTACGCCGAGTTTGTCACTGTATGCTTTCGCATTGCCAGACCTGACTGCATCTGGGGTTCAGGTGGTGTAGGCCATGCAAGATGATCTCGCCCATACTGGAGAAGCTTACTGGAGACTCCAGTATCAAGACTGGGAGTGGATGTTCTCTTGACCTGGTCACCGTCGACACTGACAAGGAATTCGAGCTCGCCCAGAAGTATCAAGTTAGTCGTCTGCTTTATTGTTCATGCTTCACACTTCAAATATGATGTCTTGCAGATACGGTCACTACCGACAGTGATGGCCTTTAAGGATGGAAGACCAATCAACCACTTTATTGGTGCACTTAGTGAAGGAGATGTCAGGAAGTTCCTGCAACAACTGTAGAGGGAGGAGCCTGTTTCCCTGAAATTGTCGACGAGTAGCCTCTAACCTGCAGACATGTCCGTCTCCTACAGACATTGCGGTATCGTAGAGAAATCGAGCGTCGAGACTAGCTTGAAGGATAACACAACAGAGAGCAACGAATACCCGAAAACGGGGTGGAAATAATACAGACCATTAATCACGACCTAAAGGGATGAGGATGACTATGTGAACGCTCAAAGTAATCATTGTATGGTACAACAGGTAGGCCCACGGGAGCTTTGGGGCGCATATGGGTCTTCAGCTTTCTGGACAGGGCCCCACACGGACGGAACCTGGGACGGAGAGAGCGACTGTCAGGCTTGAGAAGGAAGATTGAAGGTGGTACGGACGAGGTGGTCTTTGGTGGTTTTGCAATGTCTGATTAAACTGTAGATGGGGACGGGTGAGGATGGTAATGTAAGGAGATGAGGCACCACGACGGACCTCGTGCTTGCTTCACTGACACGGATTCGCGGCCGTGCCAAATCCTCACGTAGGCGTTGATTGTGTTCCAAAAGACGACGGTATCGCAGTTCGGACATGGACTGTCTGCCGCCTCGGCTGTTCATGTTCAAGGTTTGAAGGGGGTATGAGAAACACAGTAACTATGGGATGCTGTCAGAGAGGATGTGCGATTTTTGTGGCAACTGACTCGACAGTGTCAGTGTCGGTACGACACCTGAGCGTTAGAAGAGATCTAAGTGATGTTCAACGAGGAAGAAGAGACGACGGTGGCGGACTAGCAGTAAAAAAGCGGCGAGGGACGAGTGCTCCCCTGACCCTTTTCACACGTCGACGACACTATTTAATTAATATTCAGCAACCGCTCGTCAAAAACTGCATGTTACAGCTACAAGGCTACGGTACAGCAGGTTGTACGGATATAGACCATGATCAGTACTTTTCAAGGATGCCGCGGAGGAGGTTTTCCTTTGCCTTTGCGTGGTCTTGTGCACCGAGATGTTTCGCCCTGTCGTCCAGACTTGTTATGAGTCGCTCGGCATCGACCGGCATTTGGTCGGCGCAGTGACGAAGGCGTTGAACTGAGACGCAGTGTGTTAGATGCGAGCATAGATGGGGGCGGCGGGGTGTACCGTGTTCCAGCATGCTCATCTTGAATGTCTGGAAGAGACGGTCGCTTTGGCAGGCAAGGTCGTCGAGAGTGGAGAAGAGGGTATCGAGGACGCGCTGTGAAAAAAAGAGACAAGGTCATGAGGGCGGGCGAGGGACGCGATGCACACACCTTTGTGTCGTCGTGGGTGGACTGGGCGGCGTGCATGTCGCGACGCGCCGCGTTCTCAAAGTGGAGGGTAGCTTCGTCGAGACGGGCGAGGGCGAGTGTGCGCACAGGAAAGATGTCGTCGCGGATGGCGTCGTGGAGTTGCTTGGTGTGATGCACGATTGGGACGAAGGCATGTTTGATGTGGTCGATTCCGTGGCGGCGGTGGGCGGCGAAGGCGGGACCGAGACGGTCGATGGGCGCTGTCCTGTCGATGGGCGCGGTGTCGTCGCTGTTTTGGAGTGAGATGGGTGGACAGGACAGGAAGAGGAGGGCTGTACTGGTCGAAAAGCGCGATCCAGTCCGAGTAGTCGTCGTCGTCGGACATGATGGTGGTAAGAGACAGACAGGGGTGTAATTTGAACTCCGACGTGAATGTTCCCATGGTAGTTCCGATGAGGTCGCAGTCTGTGCACTAACCAACACTCGCTCACTTCGTCGTCGACTCACGCTCGTCTTTGTCGTCTTCTGTCCACGATGAACTCTCGTCCCCACAAACAGTCCATGTCAGAGCTCAAGCTCCGTCGCCTCACTGAGCACAATCAGCGTCTCCGCGAAGACCTCGCACGCCCACGCATGCGTGTCAGCGAGGCCAGCACAAGGTCCCGCCCCTTTCCCCACTTCCCCTCCCCACCTCGCTCACCCACACGCCCGCAGCTTGATCCGCTACTGCAAAACGACAAAAGACCATCTGGTGCGTCCTCCTTTTGCGTCTCCCCGCTCTTCTCATCATCTCCCAAAAGGTTCCCTCTGTCTGGGGCCCCGTCGGCAAGGGCGAGGATCCATATGCACCACCACAAACAGGTTGCAATTGCGTTGTGATGTGATGCCCAGTTGTCCGATACCCTCGCCCCTCGGCCATACCCCCCATTCCGGGGCAGACGCACCATGTGCATTCATCTCTCAACATCATCTATACATCCAAATTTTGACGCTCGTTATCACTCTACCATACTCGCACCACCTACCTCCACTGCATGTACTGTGCTCCCACTCCCCATACACTGTTTCTTTCGCTTCTCTTTTCCCTGCTCCCATTTTCTTTCCAATCTGTTCGTCTTTACAATGGCACGTCGCCTCGTTCTTGGTTTACATAGTCATCGCTTGCATACTCTACTTTTTATATGTCTTTATCGTCGACGGGCAACCCATGTGCATCTATGCAAATGTAAATGTTTGGAACAACTCGTGTCCTTGTTACCCTCGATTTGTGTTACATGAGGTAATAACCTCCGCCTTTCCTCGTTGTCTGACGTCCCTTGTCCTTCCACCATGATCACTGAGCTCCGGTACCAAGTGCGCGATACAGTCCGTCCTTTGGCTGAAAAGTGCGGCCTCAGCCTTCTCCCCGAGTTTGCCGACATCGTCGTCATCGTCTGGCTCTTCTTTACCGCCCTCCAAATCAGCATCTCCCCCGCCATCTCGAGGGTCGTCTTTCCCGTCTCGTATGGAAAGGCCAACAAGAGGACACGTAAAAACTGGTACCTCGTCCGCACCCAGCCCTTCCCGTGACTGACTGGTCCACAGGGACATGCGTGTCGTTTCACTCGTTCATGCGCTCATCGCCGTCGTGCTTGCTTCACGGTGTCTCCAAGCCAAAAGTCTCAACGACGATCGCGCCTTTGGGACCTATCCGGATGCCAGTTTCCTGTTGGCAATCGCCGTTGGGTGAGTGCTCTCGAGTCGTTACCATGTCACGCCATTTCACGGCGCGCAGGTATTTCATTTGGGATGCGCTCGAATCCACCATTCACTTTTCCGAGGTGGGATTTGTTGCCCATGGCAAGCACTCTACTACATTTCTCGTCTTCTGCTTCCTCATACTTTTCTAGGCGTGTCCTGTCTCGTCATCTTTGTGCTTGCTACTGCGAGTGACTGTCTCACGGTTGCTCTTGCAATCTCTCTAACGATCTCTACAGCGGCCCTTTGTGCACTACTATGCGGTCCGTTTTCTGCTCTGGGAAGTGTACGTGGTCTCCCACGCGACATGGCACGTCGGTGTACTGACATGACCGTAGGAGCACCATCTTTCTCAATATAAATTGGTGCGTTCGGGTGCGTTCGGACTGTATACGCGGTGATACTATTTTGGACCAGGTTTTTGGACAAAATGGGCAGAACCGGATCGCAACTACAGCTTGTGAACGGAATTGCCCTCTTGAGTAGCTTTTTTGGTGTTCGGCTAGTTTGGGGTGGAAAAATGGTAAGTTATAGAGTCGTCTAGCGGGTCTTGGCATGCTGAGCGGTGCACAGTCGTATGATTTTTTCGTAACATTGAATGGCGTTTACACCCAACTTCCTCTTGTTTACATCATGGTCTACGGAATGACCAACTTGATGCTCCACGGTCTCAATTGGTTCTGGTGTGTGCTGCTGTCATGCTGGTCACGAGTGATCCCTGAGCGTGCATGCTGCAGGTTTATGAAAATGATTGATGCACTCCGGAGGCGATTTGCGGGCAAATCTGTCAAGGACAAGCCGAGTGGACATACCGTCCTGAACGGCAACGGAAATGGCAAGACAAAGAGCCACCTGGATTGATGATGGAATCGTGCACGGATGAGGACAAGCGGCGATTAATGGATAGTGTCGTGTCATTCACGTATACCAAAATATACCGATGTGCTAGGAAGCTGTGGGTGCGAGACAGAAAGCAGCCTGTACCTGAGATCTGACGGAGCGCTCCCAGGCGACAAGATTTGGACGGCGAGCGATTTGAATGCGTGTGGAGTCGCTGCTGTGAAGGAGGGTGTGGATGTAAGCAAAGACGAGCGCATCGAGGGCGGTGGGCTGCCTGAAAGAGGGGTTAAGGAGAGAAGGCGAGTAGAAACAGAACCTACTGTGAGCCAAGAAACCATTTGTCGGTAGCAAGACGGTCAGAGAGGGCAGCGATGGCCTCGGCATAGCGTGCGTGCACGGCAGACGTGTCGACGTTGACACCAAAGGGAGGAAAGGGAGAGGTAAAGCCAGTGGAGGGGGCCGGAGGAGGATTAAGAACTGTGTCTAGGGCACGGGTTTTCCTCGAGTCGGACCGGAGGAGAGTACCAGGGTGGGGGTCAGGTTGGGAGAGGGACTGGGAGAGAGATCAGTGATCGCGGAGGTGGGGCGATGAGGGACGCACCAGCGCAGCATGTACGACGCCTTCGAGGAGGGCGATCCAGGCATGGCTCTCGTCCTTGGCAGTTTGATCCCGGTAGCCGTCGAGGGGGTCGGGGACGTGGCCAAGACGTGCATCTGCCCAAGCGGGGATGCTGCGCGGGGGTAGGAGGTGCGGGGAGGAGTCTGGGAGATGGAGGTTTGGGAGACGGGCGTCGAGGGCGCCTTCGGGGGATATCATGCAAAGACGTTGAATCAGACGCACTATCATGGCGGCTCATCCTGACTTGCGGCACGACACCAAACGACCAACTCGTGATGC